>JAWPHD010002194.1:0-25000 GCA_037043455.1 Cyrtodaria siliqua
ATCTACTTAGAGCAATGCTCTTACGTTACTTCTATGTCACCGTAAATTCTTCTTAGCATTTGTGTTAATGCTTCTTAGCATTTGTGTTAATGCTAATGCTGATTTAAAATTAAGTTAAAATAACTGTAATTAGTATATTACAATGTATGGGATACCGTTCAAATATGTTCGAGTGTTTGAGATATCACTCCACCCCACCGCCCTACCTATATCATCCCCAACCACTCCCCCCTTCCCACCCCCCCCCCCCCCCCCCACGCCGCCACTACCCCCACCCAAAACCCCAAAACAAAACAACAACACAAATAAAAACAACAACACAACAACAAAGTGTTAAAACAAATACTGCCTTCATTTGGACTTCATTTGTTTGACCCCCCACCTCTCTCTCTCTCTCTCTCTTTCTCTCTCTCTCCCTCTCTCTCTCTCTCTCTATCTCTCTCTCTCTCTCTCTCTCTCTCTTTCACTCTCTCTCTCTGTGCGTGCGTGCGTGCGTGCGTGCGTGTCATCTTTCTACCTGATTGTACGAACAATTTCTCCTAACCAGGCCCCCATTTTATGAAGATGTATGTACTCTAAATAATTTTATGTATATGTGAAAAGGGAAGCGTATGTATAAACTAACTAAAAGTGATATTATATTTGTGCTTTATATGTTAATTGAGTTATGTAATAAATGAAAAATCTATATGATACTTATGTGTTCAGTCTTCTTTGATTCCGGTGCTTTGAGTACACCGACATATATTTTGTATCAATTATTTTGAATATTTCCAAAAGGTTTACTACCACCAATTGTATATAAATCCTGAAAGTTTACTGAAAGGAAAAAGAAACGCAGGGTGCGTATTTTCGCTATATATTGTGTGTTTAATATGCTACTGCTAATCGAATGGTACAGGCCGACATTAGGCCTGTCCTTTTAGAAAGAAGGTTTAAACAGCACTGAACACACCAATGGTTACCCCTTTACAGTTTCATTATCGTCAGAATGCGCATTTGGCTCAAGCAGGTGAGCAAACTTAGGCTTTAAATGTTGCAATCACTTAACATTAAATACAGTACTGAACTGGCTCAATTTTTAAAGAGAAACTTCAGCATTTATGAATTTCTTGTTACAACGTGTACTGTGATTAAACGTCTACAACATCACAGTTGTGTCCTTTCTCTAACTAACTGCACATTTTTTTTTTACAAAACATCTTGGGATTTCCTTGGAATATATATGGAATTAAGTGTCAGTATATGCAATATATAGCGGAAATACGCACCCTGCGTTTCAGTATAGTTCCAATTATAAACATTAATCCCCCCTTTTTTTTTGCTGGAAATTATAAGTAGGGAAAGTAACCCATTGATATTCGATTTTGTTGTTGTATGTATTTGAAGTACAATCAAAGGTTTTAATGGATTCTTGATGAACATTTGCCAACGTTCGAACCTATGCATACACATTTTTGGTAACAATCAATGAACACAGCTGTAGCATTGACGTGTTTAGTGAACATATAAAACATTATTGCAAGACTTGTGACCCCAAAAAGGTGATTTTCAGGTTGGCGCTATTTTCTCTGGGTATCATACGTATAGTGTGAACTGAGTGATATTCGTTAAACGAATCGTTTCGCGAGTTTATAAGTTTACACGAACTAGAAAGAGAACCTTTTTGGGTTGGCCTAAATAACTCAGTATTAACATTTACATATTTCTGAAAAACATAGAAAATGGTAAAATAATTATAAAAATCGGACGATAAACAAACAAGATATGACCATTTAAATGTTATGGAATCCGCAATTGTGTTGAGAAACATGACATCATAGTACTTAATTACCATGTATGGACTCCTGAGAAGTAAAAAAAAAAAATTAAAAAAAATGTTTTCACTAAATCAGTAAATAAATCAATAAATTAATAAATATATAAATAAAAATGAGATAATGAAAATAAAAAAAATGTTAAAATCAATTTCAATGTATGCGTATAAAAAATGCATTTGCTTGTGTGTTTGTTTGAATGGTGTTTTACGTCGTTTTTAGCACATTTAGGCCATATGTGTAGTTGAGGCAGACCACCCCATTTTTCATGGGTAAAACCAGTACTGTATACCCGACATCCGTAAGAATCGACACTTCCTAACTTACAAGTTGAGCTCCTAGTTCGAACCCGCAGCGGTGAGGGGCGAGACGGTTTACAACCCCACATCGTTACCCCCTCGACAACGGATGCAAAATATAAAAATACATAGATTGGCACCTGGACCTACAAAGCTAAATATCCGTTGGCCTTATCAATATCCTCAATGGCGGCTTCCGTATTCGTTATATGACAACCTTCAGATGGTCATATCTTCTTCGTTTATCATCCATATTTTGATAATTCTTCCATCGTTTATCTCTCGGGGTTTTCCATCATAAATCTCAATAACAAAGCGCGTTTGAATATATGTCTAATAGAGCTGCAACGATACACTCTGCTCCCGATATATCGCGATACTTTCTCTAACGATACATGTATCGTATCTTGGAGCCTGTATATCGATAAGTACATTATAAGTACAAGAATAAAGACTGAATTGTCCTCCTTGATAAATCTTTTTTTATAAATAATAGATTCATAGCTTTGAAGTCAATTTAGATCACACTACACATATAGAATGTGCATGATAATATTTGTAGTATATTGGCCAAACATAAAAAATACATTTTTGAAGACAAAAGGGCAGTACGTTGGATGCTTGGAGGCTCTACACAGCCATCCATTTATATCGACCGTCATATATGGCCTAACATGTGCTAAAAATGACGTATAACACCATTCAAACAAAGAAGCGAATTCAATACCAAATGGAAAACTCTGTATTTCTGAAATAGATATAAATGCAAATAAATGGTAAATCGAATTTAATAAAGCTCAGTGAATTGAAAATAATGGTGAGGAATTTGTATATTTCGAAAATCAGCCGCAGTGTGCGGTAGTTACCATATAGTAAATGCGTTACGAAATTATTTATACACGAGACGGTCTAGCGCTCTATTGATTCGCACAGAATCCGAAAAGCAAACCGGAGAAACAATACATTAATCTAAGGAAATGTTCTTACATTTGCACATATTATAGCCTCTGGGTCGATTCCCGTCGATCAACGACAAAATGCTAAAAATCAGTTCGCTCATTCATAGGGCTATATTACGAACAATCGACTACGGAAGGAAGGATTGCTTGTTTGTATCGTGTTTAATTTCTCTCTTCACGTCCCAGACTACACGAGGCGAGATTTTTGACAGTTAGAAAATTGGATTCTCTATCAGATTGCCCATGCACTTCTTTCAAGGCGGAAGGATATCCTATCGTCCGTTAATAATGATATTTCTACGCATCAAGAACAAGTGCTGTCTACGCTTTTTGACGAAATCATCTTATCGTAGTCGTTTGGTTAACTTAAACTCGACGTGTATTAAGTGATTTTTTTTACGCTAATGAGATAAATGTCTCCAATATGAGACCAAAAGATCACAAAAGAATATGGAAAGCTCCCTAGAGAGAAAACCACATCGCAATAATACGCGAGGCGATCAGAACTTTCATCAATGGCGATGGTCGTTCTGGCACGCGAGCGTATTCAAATTGAATCTTGGACAAACAATCAGACTGATAATGTATTAAGACGACATTATAACGGGCTCGCTAACACCTGCAAAGATTCAGCAATTTTCCGACAAAACCCAATAAATTTTCATATTGTCAAATCAAATGAATAGTCACAACCCTATTTGATTTTTTAGAACAATATAATCATTATGCAAAATACTTTTAACATTCTTTATTTTGGTTTATTAAGCACACGAGCCGCACACGCATCGGCACGCGACTTTTCCAAGATGGCGGCTTGTGAATTAAACACGTTTTGTCCGGCTACAACGCAATTTTGTGTAGGATATAGTGGGATAAAAAACAGTAATTGAATTGCGACGCTAACATTTAATTTCACTGTCAAAAGGGTTAAATGTAAATATTATAATTTGATAAATCTGTGTTACCGATTTAATTGACAGACTTGGAATATATCTTACTCAAAGGCGAGTATATATATTTTCGATCAGAATACAATTTATCAATTATAAAAACATGATGCTTACCTCAGACTGGAATTCAGTTAATTGAATAATGCTGATATTTCAACTAAATACTGAATGAATGAATGAATGGTGTTTTACGGCAGGTCGACACATAAATAGGTCATATTGTGCGCAAAAACTGACGAAAGATGAAGAAATGAAGAATTATTAAAAATTAATGTAAATATATCAAGATAAAACTATTAAAAAATAAGGGATAATATGGTAGTAATATAAACTATAGATGTAAATCAACAAATGCCCGAAAACGGGTATATAAAAAAGTAATTATATACAAGAACATATTATAATGATTTATATAGTCTGACTTCCTTAAGGAAATCTAAAGTGATACTAATTAAAACGTGCATTAGTGTTTAACCTAATTTTTAAACCAATCAGATGGCTCAGAATTTCAAATACTGGCTACATTGACTGCCAGCGCTCTTCGGATTATCGATACACCTATACACTAAGTCGGATAGAGTATACGAAGAGAAATCTTCACCATTAAGAAACCGAAAGAGAGGGAGCGTGGCGACCCACTACGGTTTTCTTAATGTTGAAGATTTCTTTTCATATCCTCTGTCCTATACTTAATTTGTGATATAGCATTTTCCGCCCATCTTACGATAAAATGCACGTGCTTCTTCGGTTAGTAGAAGAAACCCGCCATACTATATGAAAATATTGATGGAAATAAATGCGCATTCAGCGTGATGTAAATATTTTCCAGCAATTTGTCGATTATTTTCCGCTACCAATATATTTTTCTTTCATATCAGCGGTTATTATTTAAATTCAAACGCATGCGCCAACTATTGGGTTACTTAATGTGGCGGCGGTCCGGGCAGATTAACACTCGTTATGTTTTGACTTATTACAATGGTCGACTGATTATATCGTGCGACTGTCAGCCACACTGGTGAAAAATGACTCAGTGAACATTCAGTTCGGACGAAATAATTCTCAATTTTCCATGTGCGCGTGCGTCGAGATGAGATACCGAGATCTCGCTTGAATTTACTCAGCACGTGTAAAATAATGTCGGACATTTTACTGATCACCTGGGGCACGATCAACGTTTTGCGACAACATGGCAAAATCCTTGACATTAAATGTTATAAAGATCCACGAAGAAATCGACAAAAAACAAAACGCTTTAAACAAAATACTTCATGCATGTCATTATCCGTACCTACAAAGAATTGTTTGTCAAAAGAGTAATTACCTTGTGACACGTGACTTTTTTACGCATTTTGAATAGTATTTTGAATAAAATAGAGAAATAACTGCGCAAATGCATTGCTGAATGGCTAGTCACACCTTTGCAAGTTCATATTAATGATGAATGTTAGAGTGGCATGAATGATAGTGTGGCCTGAATGCTAAAGCGGCCTGAATGCTAGAGTGACCTGAATAATAGCGTGTCCTGAATACTAGAGTGGCCTGAATACTGGAGTGGCCTTATTACTAAAGTGGCATGAATACTAGAGTGGCCTGAATAATAGAGTTGCCTGAAGACTAGAGTTGCCTGAATACTAGAGTGGCTGAATACTAGAGTGGTCTGAATACTAGAGTGGCCTGAATAATAGAATGACCTGAATACTAGAGTGGCTGAATGCTAGAGTGGCCTGAATGCTAGAGTGGCATGAATTATAGTGTGGCCTGAATGCTAAGGCGGCCTGAATGGTAGAGTGACCTGAATAATAGAGTGACCTGAATTCTAGAGTTGACTGAATACTAGTGTTGCCTGAATACTAGAGTTGCCTGAATACAAGAGTGATCTGAATGCTAGAGTGGCCTGATTACTAAAATGGCATGAATACTAGAGTTTCCTGAATAATAAAGTGACCTGAATACTAAAGTTGCCTGAATACCAGTGTGGCCTGAATTCTAGAGTGGCCTGAATAAGAGTGACCTGAATACTAGAGTGACCTGAATACTAGAGTTGCGTGAATACTAGAGTGGCTTGAATGCTAGAGTGGCCTGAATGCTATAATCACCTGAATACTATTGTGGCATGAATGATAGTGTGGCATGAATGCTTAAGCGGTCTGAATGCTAGAGTGTCCTGAATACTAGAGTGGCCTGAATACTTGAGTGGCATGAATGTTAGTGTGGTCTGAATGCTAGAGTGGCCTGAATACTAGAGTGGCCTGAATAAAAATGTTGCCTGAATACTAGAGAGGCATGAATGTTAGTGTGGCCTGAATACTAGAGTTGCCTGAATACTAGAGTGACATGAATGTTAGAGTGGCCTGAATGCTAGAGTGGCCTGAATAATATAGTGGCCTGAATAAAAATGTTGCCCAAATACTAGAGTGACCTGGATGCTATATTGACCTGAATACTATAGTGACCTGAATACTAGGGTTGCCTGAATACTAAAGTGGCATAAATGCTAGTGTGGCATGCATATTAGAGTGGTCTGAGTACTAGAGTGACATAATTATTTGATTGACATGAATACTAGAGTGGCCTGAATGATAGGGTGGCTTGAATACTAGAGTGGCATTATTACTAGATTGGCCTGAATATTAGTGGGGTCTGAATAATATAGTGGCCTGAATGCTAAAGTGGCATGAATAATAGAGTAGCCTGAATACTAGAGTGGCCTGAATACTAGAGTGGCCTGAATACTAAAGTGGCATGAAAACTAGAGTGACATGAATGCTAGAGTTGCCTGAATAATAGAGAGGCCTGTATGCTAGAGTTGCCTGAATGTTAGAGTGACATGAATGCTAAAGTTGCCTGAATAATAGAGTGGCCTATATACTGATGTGGCATGAATAATAGAGTGGCCTGAATGCTCGACTGGTCTGAATACTAGAGTAACAGGAATGCTTGAGTTGCCTGAATACTAGAGTTGCCTGAATACTAATGTTGCATGAATACTAGAGTGGCCTGAATGATAGAGTGACCTAAATAATAGAGTGTCCTGAATACTAGAGTGGCCTGATTACTGGAGTGGCCTGATTACTAAAGAGCCATGAATACTAGAGTGGCCTGAATAATAGAGTGACCTGAATACTAGAGTGGCCTGAATAATAGAATGACCTGAATGCTAGAGTGGCCTGATTACTAAAAAGCCATGAATACTAGAGTGGCCTGAATAATAGTGTGACCTGAATAATAGAGTTGCCTGAATACTAGAGTGGCCTGAATGCTAGAGTGACCTGAATGCTAGAGTGGCCTGAATGCTATAATCGCCTGAATACTAGAGTGGCATGAATGATAGTATGGCCTGAATGCTAAGGCGGCCTGAATGGTAGAGTGACCTGAATAATAGAGTGACCTGAATACTAGAGTTGACTGAATACTAGTGTTGCCTGAATACTAGAGTTGCCTGAATACTAGAGTGACCTGAATGCTAGAGTGGCCTGATTACTAAAATGGCATGAATACTAGAGTTTCCTGAATAATAAAGTGACCTGAATACTAAAGTCGCCTGAATACCAGTGTGGCCTGAATGCTAGAGTGGCCTGAATAAGAGTGACCTGAATACTAGAGTGACCTGAATACTAGAGTTGCGTGAATGCTAGAGTGGCTTGAATGCTAGAGTGGCCTGAATGCTATAATCGCCTGAATACTATTGTGGCATGAATGATAGTGTGGCCTGAATGCTAAAGCGGTCTGAATGCTAGAGGTGCCTGATTACTAAAGCGGCATGAATACTAGAGTGTCCTGAATGCTAGAGTTGCCTGAATACTAGAGTGGCATATATACTGAAGTGGCATGAATAATAGTGTGGCCTGAATGCTAGACTATCCTAAATACTAGAGTGACATGAATGCTAGAGTTGCCTGAATACTAGAGTTGCCCGAATATTAAAGTTGCATGAATACTAGAGTGGCCTGAATATTATAGTGACGTGAATGCTAGAGTGGCCGGAACGCTAGAGTCGCATGAATGCTAGAATCGAATTAATACTAGAGTGGCATGATTGCTATAGTAGCCTAAATGCTAGAGTGACCTGACTACTGAAGTGACATGAATGTTAGAGTGGCCTGAATACTATAGTGGCCTGAATACTAGAGTATAATAATAATAATAATAATAATAATAAAGACTTTATTTAACGAGAGAACTCATTTGAAACTAGTCAATCTACCATGAGGCCCTCAACAATACAATATATACAATATTTACAAGTAAAAATGCATTTAAAGTGGTATATTCAGTAAATGGAAATATGTTTAAATAGAACTGCAAGACTTAGTCATTTACTAATATATCGGATGGTGAATCCACTGTAAATACAATGTTTTTAATTGATTTACAGATTGGGCATTTTGTATATGGTGGGGAAGAGAGTTCCACACTTTAGAGCCTGAATAAGCAAATGGCTTTCTGAATAACTCACTATTGGGTCTGGGAGAATATAGCTGAAGATTTGATGATGATCTTAGATTCCGCATATGGACATTTGAAGTTAGAGTAAATGTGTCTTTAAGATAAGCAGGGGCCTGATCATTAACTGTTTTAAACATAATGATTGCTTTTTGAAATATAACTCTTTCGGGAAATGTCATCCAACTGAGTTCGGTAAAAAGTTCCACGGAAGGAGTATCGAAATATTTATCTAGGATAAGTCGTGCAGCTCTTCTTTGGAACCTTACAAGTTTATCTTCGAGAGAAGTATTACAATTTCCCCATATCACACAACAGTAATCAAGATGGGGTAAGATATAAGAATTGAAAAATAATTTGCGCATAGGTATAGAAAGGTAAATCTTTATGCGAGATAACAGGTATAACAATGAATTACATTTTTTCAGAACTTTATCAATTTGGGTATTCCAAGAGAGGGTATTGTCAATTGTAACACCGAGTATTTTTTCTTCGTAACTACAATTAATAGTTTCATCTTTGAACTGAATAGAAGGGGCATTATGATAAATATGATGTATTTTGTTCTTAGATGAGAGATACATTATTTTTGTTTTTGATGCATTGATAGACATGCGATTAGTATCGCACCAGGCGTTGACGTTGATAAGGTCATTATTGAGTGAATTTGCAGCATCGACAAGAGATGAGTTAGAAGTTGAAAGCGTTGTATCGTCTTGCCTGAATACTCGAGTGGCCTGAATACTAGAATGGCCTGAATACTAGAGTGGCCTCAAAGTTCGAGTGGCCGGAATGCTAGAGTGACCTGAATACTAGAGTGATATAAATGCTAGAGTGGCCTGAATATTAGAGTGGCCTGAATGCTAGAGTGGCATGAATACTAGAGTGACATGAATGCTAGAGTTGCCTGAATACTAGAGATGCCCGAATACTAAAGTTGCATGAATACTAGAGTGACCTGAATATTATAGTGACGTGAATGCTAGAGTGACCGGAACGCTAGAGTCGCATGAATGCTAGAATCGAATTAATACTAAAGTGGCATGATTGCTATAGTAGCCTCAATGCTAGAGTGACCTGAATACTAGAGTTGCGTGAATACTAGAGTGGCTTGAATGCTAGAGTGGCCTGAATGCTATAATCGCCTGAATACTATTGTGGCATGAATGATAGTGTGGCCTGAATGCTAAAGCGGTCTGAATGCTAGAGTGACCTGAATGTTAGAGTGGCCTGAATACTAGAGTGGTATGAATACTAGAGTGGCCTCAAAGTTCGAGTGGCCTGAATCCTAGAGTGACCTGAATACTAGAGTGATATGAATGCTAGAGTGGCCTGAATATTAGAGTGGCCTGAATGCTAGAGTGGCCTGAATACTGGAGTGGCCTGAATATTAGAGTGGTCTGAATGCTAGAGTCGCATGAATACTAGTGTGGCATGATAGATAGTGTGGCCTGCATTCTAGGGTGACCTGTATACTAGAGTGACCTGCGGACTGAATACTAGAGTGGTCTGAATGCTAGAGTGGTCTGAATACTAGAGTGGTCTGAATACTAGAGTGGTCTGAATACTAGAGTGGTCTGAATGCTAGAGTGGCCTGAATGCTAGAATGGCCTGAATGCTAGAATGGCCTGAATGCTAGAATGGCATGATGGCTAGATTGGCCTAAATGCTAGAATGGCATGATGGCTAGATTGGCATAAATGATAGAGTGGCCTGAATGCTAGAGTGGCCTGTACACTAGAGCAACTTGAATGCTAGAGTGGCCTGAATGCTAGAGTGGTCTGTACACTAGAGTAACTTGAATGCTAGAGTGGCCTGAATGCTAGAATGGCATGATGGCTAGATTGGCCTAAATGCTAGAGTGGCCTGAATGCTAGAGTGGCCTGTACACTAGAGTAACTTGAATACTAGAGTGGCCTGAATGCTAGAGTGGCATGAATACTGGAGTGACCTGAATATTAGAGTGGTCTGAATGCTAGAGTCGCCTGAATTCTAGAATCGCATGAATACTAGTGTGGCATGATAGCTAGTGTGGCATGAATACTAGTGTGGCATGATAGCTAGTGTGGCATGAATACTAGTGTGGCATGATAGCTAGTGTGGCATGAATACTAGTGTGGCATGATAGATAGTGTGGCCTGCATTCTAGGGTGACCTGTATACTAGAGTGACCTACGGACTGAATACTAGAGTGGTCTGAATGCTAGAGTGGTCTGAATGCTAGAGTGGCCTGAATGCTAGAGTGGTCTGAATGCTAGAGTGGCCTGGATGCTAGAGTGGCCTGAATGCTAGAGTGGCCTGAATGCTAGAGTGGTCTGAATACTAGTGTGGCCTAAATGCTAGAGTGGCCTGAATGCTAGAGTGGCCTGAATACTAGAGTGGTCTGAATACTAGAGTGGCCTGAATGCTAGAGTGGTCTGAATGCTAGAGTGGCCTGAATGCTAGAGTGGCCTGAATACTAGAGTGGTCTGAATACTAGAGTGGCCTGAATGCTAGAGTGGTCTGAATGCTAGAATGGCATGATGGCTAGATTGGCCTAAATGCTAGAGTGGCCTTTACACTAGAGCAACTTGAATGCTAGAGTGGCCTGAATGCTAGAGTGGCCTGTACACTAGAGTGACTTGAACGCTAGAGTGGCCTGAATGCTAGAATGGCATGATGGCTAGATTGGCCTAAATGCTAGAGTGGTCTGAATGCTAGAGTGGCCTGAATGCTAGAGTAACTTGAATGCTAGAGTGGCCTGAATGCTAGAGTGGCCTGAATACTAGAGTGGCCTGAATGCTAGAATGGCATGATGGCTAGTTTGGCCTAAATGCTAGAGTGGCCTGAATGCTAGAGTGGCCTGTACACTAGAGTAACTTGAATGCTAGAGTGGCCTAAATGCTAGAGTGGCCTGAATATTAGTGTGGCATGATAGCTAGTGTGGCCTGAATTCTAGGGTCACCTGTATACTAGAGTGACCTACGGACTGAATACTAAAGTGGCCTGAATCTAGAGTGGCCTGAATGCTAGAATGTATCCGATACCAATATATCATTCACCTATATGTAACCAGACCGATTGATACCAATACAGCCTTGACCTGTATATAACAAGACTGACCGATACCAGTTTAGCCTTGCACTGTATATAATCAGACTGACCGATACCAATATAGCTGTGATCTGTATATAACAAGACTGACCGAAACCATTTTAGCCGTGATCTCTCCATAACTAGAGTGAACGATATACATATAACTGTGATCTATATATTACCAGACTGACCGATACCAATATAGCCGTGATCTGTTGATAACCAGACAGACTGATACCAATATAGCCGTGATCTGTATATAACCAGACTGACCGATACGAATATAGCTGTGATCTGTATAAAACCAGACTGACCGATACCAATATAGCTGTAATCTGTATATAACCATGCCGACCGATACCAATATAGCTGTAATCTGTATATAACCATGCCGACCGATACCAATATAGCCGTTGTCTTATATAACCAGACTGACCGATACCAATTTAGCCGTTGTCTTATATAACCAGACTGACCGATACCAATATAGCCGTTGTCTTATATAACCAGACTGACCGATACCAATATAGCTGTAATCTGTATAGAACCATGCTGACCGATACCAATATAGCTGTAATCTGCTGTAATCTGTATATAACCATGCTGACCGATACCAATATAGCTGTAATCTGTATATAACCATGCTGACCGATACCAACTGAGCTGTGGTCGGTATATGACCAGTCTGACCCATACCAATGTAGCCGTGATCCCTATATGACCAAACTGACCGATACCAATATAACCGTGGTATGTATATGGCCAGACTGACCGATACCAATAGAGCCGTGATCGTATATTACCAGACTGACCGATACGATATCAATATAGCCGTGATCTGTATATAACCAGACAGAACGATACAAATATAGCTGTGATCTGTATATAACCAGACCGACCGATACCAATATAGCCGTGATCTGTATATAACCAGACTGACCGATACCAATATAGCTGTGATCTGTATATAACCAGACTAACCGATACCAATATAGCCATGATCTGTATATAACTAGACTGACCAATACCAATATAGCTGTGTTCTGCATAAAACCAACCGATACCAGTATAGCTGTGATCTGTATATAATCAGCAGACTGACCGATAGCAAAATAGCTGTGATCTGTATACAACCAGTCTGACCGATACGATTATAGCTGTGATCTGTATATAACCAGACTGACCGATACCGATATAGTTGTGATCTGTATATAACCGATACCAATATAGCCTTGATCTATATATAACCAGACTGTCCAATACCAATATAACTGTGGTCTGTATATAACCAGTGTGACCGATACCGATATAGCTTTGATCTGTCTATAACCAGACTGACCGATACTAATTTAGCTGTGATATGTATATAACAAGACTCACCGACACGTTATTTAAGCATTTAACGAAGATATTTAATATTTAATATTACCAAGTGTATCTTCGAATACTTCAAAATTGCCGGGTGTCCATTTAAGTGCTCCAGGATTGTCGTTTGTCCCTTTATATACGTCAAGATTGGTGTGCTTCAAGGCATCCCTTTAAGTACGTCAATATGTGTGTATGTCCCTTTAAATACTTCAAGATTGCTGTGTGTCTCGTCAAATACTTTAAGATGGTCGTCTTCCCCTTTAAATACTTCAAGATTGCCATGTTTCCCTTTAAATACTTTAAGATGGCCGTCTTCCCCTTTTGAATACTTCAAGATGGCCGTCCTCCACTTTAAATATTTCAAGATTGCCGTGTTTCCCTTTAAATATTCAAGAATGCCGGGTTTCCCTTTAATACAAGATCGCCGTGTTTCCCTTTAAATACTTCAAGATGGTCGTGTTTCCCTTTACATACTCAAGATGGCCATCTGTTCCCATATATATTTCAAGATTGCCGTGTATGTATATCTTATAGGATGGGTCGTAAATATTTAATAATGTGAAGAGATCTTTGGAGGGACGCTATATGCTATATAAAAACATGTTTTATATATATTACCCTTAATCCGCTAAGCACGCCTATAATAGCCTTTGCGTCCATTGTAGATCAGCGAGTAACTTAGGCTCATCAGGGTTTACAATGTCCGGCTGCTGATCAGTCATTTCCCCCAAACATCCATTTGTCATATAAATGGAATGATCTTAATTCAAAGAAAGAACAGTCCATTACAAATATGTAGCGGGTTTTAAGGGTTACCAATAGACCTGTAAACAACTAGGATCCTCATACTCAGATTTTATGTATGCATGGTTACAGGCTCCCATGGTTGCTTTTTTAAATCAGCAACCTTTTTTTATATTATGGACAATTGCTTGATGACTACGAAGCTCACTTAGAATTGCTCTTGAGGGGTTCTTATATGGTAAGAGGACAATATTTATGGGGAAAAATACCCATGTTTATAAAATATGGTCGATGTAATCATGCTTTTTTTTTGTAAAGCCGCAATGCGTTGTCCTCGACAGTTCCTGTTATATATGGGGTACCAGCATAACACGTAGTCCAAATTACCTCCATTTATTGTTGTATGATTTTGAAATGGATTTTGGCGTGTGACCAATATACAAAAATAAACGCATCACCTATCCATCCGTTACGCACAATTTAACGTGCACCCTCATTTCCATTAGGAATTGAAATAAAATAAAAATCATAATTACGGAATCACGGATTCATTCGAAAAGATAAAATGCAAATTAATGCTCTCCCAATATATCATTTTCCATACACGCACCTTTACGATAAGGTGTGCACAGGCACGCGCCTACTGAAAATAGTTCCTTAGTTCTAAACAAATGAGCATGCGCGCAGTTTTCCGGGTAGGTCCGGAGTCTGACGATGATAAACGAGTTATCTTGATCAGCACTTGTTGATATTTGTACCTTTTTGTATCGAGTTAATTATTTTTATCAAATGATATTATGTGTGCCTCCATTTAGATTAGTGACACTATTTAAATAACTGATAACATCAGCGTTAAACGTTTTTTTTTTAATATAATCGATTACTATTAATTCATCTTGTTCTTCTTCAATCATGTTTAACTGTCAAATATGTAAATGAGCGGGCCACACGTTCTTACAACATTAGTGTCGGCCCTTCCCTACATGATGCGCATACCATGGCTACTGATAATTGTTCAACCTAGCTTTCTATTGTAAAAATAATATATTGTCATTCGATGGGATAGTTCCTCCCTTTGTTAAATATACAGTTATATGTTAAACAAGAAACATGAATACAGTTATATGTTAAACGAGAAACGAGAAACATGAATACAGTTATATGTTAAACGAGAAACGAGAAACATGAATACAGTTATATGTTAAACGAGAAACATGAATAAAAAATTAAATGAGATACGATTATTTCGCGAATGAACCGAAAGGAAAATAAATCGAGGTCTATAAAAAATGAAAATAAATCGAGGTTTATAAAAAAAAAAATGAAAACGAGTCAGCTGAGATCCATCATTGTACGACCAGACGTGTTATTGAGCTGTTGAGAGATTCGGTTACAGTGTACCAACAACATTGTTTCTATAAAAACAGAAATATCGCGAACATTTGTTGTTCAAGCATCCAAGCGACTAGAAGTCTCATCGAACTGGACAATTGTTTCGTCAATAACTAAATCTGACGTTAGAAAACCGCCCCCACCCACCCCCACCACATCCCACCCCACCCAAACCCAACCACCGCCCCATCTCCTTTTTTTCGCTAAGCATCTGGAAACGTTGCCCTGTTTATACGACAATCTTGAATTATTTTTTTTAACTTGCCGCGTAACATTTTCTACACATTTGCAAATGCCACAGGGTTAGAACATATACGTCCGGACCGGAGCTCGAACCTAGTACCACCGGACTACCGTTCAGATGCTCTCCTGGCTGAGCTTACCGGACTCTGCTACATTTCCCCCTGCCTATATAACTAATGAGCTTCCTCCAGAATCAAAGAGTTCTCATAGTTCATTCCCGGTCGACTTAGTCGAATACTCTCATGCTGACAGACGCGGACCATTAAGCTCCACGTTGTGCGCCAAATGCCACAGGGCTAGATGAACCTGGGCTCGAACCCGAGACCATCGGACTACTTTTCCGATGTTCTCCTGACTGAGCTTACCGGCCAGACTCTGCTACTTAAATAGTTCAAAGGCCATATATGACGGCCGATTTATTTTATTATTCTTTTTTTTTGTTTGGTGATAACTTTTCATCAAATAAAAAAAAAAGAACCTAAACAAAATGATATGCAGGCATATTTAAAGTCCGAATGTTACCAGACGAATACATCGCTAATTGTAATACTCGATAGATACTTCACGACCGGCCTGATACCGTTAAACAATGGCTAAACAATAACAACACTGCGTGACCTTTTCCAGTAACCCCCATTGTACGTGCATCATAGATACGCCTATACAGCTGAGCCATGTATCGACCCCCGGATTAACTAGAGTGCTACATGATGATGCTCAGGCTCATATCATCTGTCACTTATCGCACTTATCAGCAAGTTATATGTTTGAATATGCACCAAAAAAGGCAATAATTGCTAACCAGATCGAAGCACGGACTTATGGTACATTGTCACTAGGTTGAGTCGTGCTTTAAAACCAATTTAGATACAAGTGGATTAAGGATAAATTGATCGAGCCGACGCTTAGCGGCGTATTTCATGGTCATGTCTTATCTTGTCTGCTGTTAAAATCGCATATGAACAAAAAAAGCTGTCAGTTATTTTGCAAAATCTGTGGAAGGTTTGTTTGTTTGGTGTTTATTTTCATTATCCAGCACATTTTAGGCTATGTATAACGGTCGATGTTTTGTGGTGGAGGCAGCGCATCCACTTATTCTTGGGTAGAACCCAAACTGCATACCTCCCGTCATCCGCAGCGGTGAGAGGAGAGAAGGTTTACATCGCAACGTTAAGCCCTCGACGACGGATGCGCTGCTGAAGGTAATATACTGAGTTAAGAAAGAAACCCTGCACATCTAGTTTTGGAAATATTCAAACAGTTGAAGACAAATTTAACGAGACAAGTTTTCAAATATACAAAATATATACTTTAATAAAGCAGAGATACCTTTGTATGATAAGTTCTTTCACAAACAGGGCTTGAGTCCTCTAATTAAAAAAGAGCAAAACGAAAATGGCAAAATGCATGGAGTTGAATGGAATGCAAGGAGTTGAAGGTCTCACACCTCAATTAATTTTCCCATAGGGTTACTGTACAGCCTTTCCCAACATCTGAGCCTCAAAGCAGGGCAGCAGACAGTGTTGTTGGTTTAATATCTTCAGTATAGCCAATACCAGTAATTTAAAACAATGAAATACATAAGTTAGCCAGGTTGGTTTTTTTCTCGCTCATGTTTTGTGAACCCTATGTAAATTACAACATTCATACACTATCTAGCTGAATATGCGGTGCTTCGGTCAAACACTTTTGAAATTTGACTGAAACCTCATATCAACATCGGATTTCTGTATCATCTGTCGTTTACACTGCAGATGTATGCTAAAGAAAGAAAAAACTATTTGTTAAATTAAAAATTGCCTTAAATTGAGAAAAAATAAAATATTTTCTGTTTTCCTTTTGTCTCAGGGGAGATAATAGAGGTGTGAGACCTGAACGGAATGCATGAAGTTGAATGGAATGCATGAAGTTGAACGGAATGCATGGAGTTGAACGGAATGCATGGAGTTGAATGGGAAAACAGTCATCTTGGTAATGGGTAGTGTAATGGATTTTCTCATGAACTTCTTTACAAACATAAAGGGATGTTTGAACATATTTATGACGTAAAAGTGTAAAGCAGTGTAATCCTCGTATTAATGAGGTTGATAATGATTGCACTTAATATTTTTCGACTCAGTAAATATCGTACTGAACTTTTTTTTTGTTACATTCTTAAAGTAGGTATCCCGCCATTAAAGGAACACAAGGCAATCTTGATTTTTTAAAATCTAACGGGACTCCGTCAGTTTTTAAAAAATCAAGATTTCCGTGCTACATAACTTGCATTTGCTAAATCATTAATGTTAATTATAAGAAGAGTATAAAGCAAATTGTCTTTGCACATTATCAACTGTTGATTGTAGTGCACCAATACTACATGGAAACACACTAGTTTACAACTTTGTGAAGTTTTAATTTTACCTTAGCTTTAAATATATCAACAACTAGTGCTATATGCAAAAAAAACACATTTGCTCAGAACCATTCAAATCATTGTTAATATTGATTTGAAAATAAGCACGTGTTTATAGAACCCTCCCCACCGCCCTCACCCACGCCACCACCCTCCCCGCAAACCCCACCCCAACCCCTTCCCCTACAAAAAAGTAACACAATTTAAAAATATATCATATGTACCGTACGTCCCTTTAATATTTATAAAACATATTGTAAACTGCGATGGTAATGCATAAAGGTAGACAATTAAATAAGTGGTGTGGGATCCAAAACTTGGTTTTAGACCAAACCAGGGTTCCAGCACAGCATCCGCGACAGTTTCCGTCAACCATCTCCCTGCTGTATAACTGCCTTTGGCTTTATCGCCTGTCTGACATTTACCATTCCGTCCGCCTGTCTGACACTTACCATTCCGTCTGCCTGTCTGACATTTACCATTCCGTTCCACGCGAACGATACTGTAAAGAAACTAAACCGCCAATTAACGACAAAATTACACTACAAAATCGTTTACAAAAATTACACTACAAAACTCCATCCAGGTGTATTTTTGATCTTTGTAATAATAACAAATCCGTTACAGATCCGACTATCTTTCAAAGCAAATTCAATGAAATTAAATCGAAATACAGTAACTTTCAACATATATATACAGATGGTTCTAAAGATTGAGACAAGGTAGCTGCAGTAGCTGTTGTTCACAAACATAGCATAAAGAGCCGCCTGCCTGACAAGGCCTCTATCTTCTCAGCTGAACTTAAGGCAATTGAACTTGCCTTAAATTGAACTTGCCTTAAGGCAATTGAACTTGCCTTAAGTTTTATTCAGGAATCTGACGATGACCATTTCGTAATCTTTTCTGATTCTCTTTCATCTCTTCAAGCACTGGGTAATATGAAACATGATAATCCAGTTGTGCTTAAACTTTTAGGAAAGTACACTTCTCTTATAGTTGATAATTTTATTATTTTCTGCTGGCTTCCAAGCCATGTAGGAATACGTGGTAATAATAGAGCTGATAGTGCTGCTAAGGCAGCATTAGGTTTACATATATCTAATACCAAATTACCTTATACTGATTTTAAAAGTTGTATCAACACATATATTCGTAACTCTTGGCAAGCCGCTTGGGACTTGTCGGTGAACAATAAACTCCATTCCATTAAACCGTTACTAGTAGACCCATTCGTCGAGAGAAAGTTGCCCTAGCCAGGGTCAGGATAGGACATTCACGCTATACTCATTCATATTTATTACAAGGTGAGCAGTTGTCAGAATATATACCCTGTTTTGCACCGTTAACGGTCAAACATATCTTGTTGGAATGTGTAGACTTTGATCCTATGCGACAAAGATACTACACAGTTAATACTTTGAAAGAGTTATTTGATACTATAGATTTTAGTCTTGTTTTAGATTTCCTTAAAGAAATCAGACTTTATAAATCAATATAATCTTTTCCTATTAACTTGTTTACAAGCCCGTTGGCGGGCATTTGTTGATTTACATATATACACAGTGTTTTTTTTTGCTACCATATGATCTCTTATTTGTAGATAGTTTTATCTTTATACGTTTACATTATTTTTAATTACTACTTCATTCCTCCCTGCTTCATCGGTTTTTGCGCACAATATGACCTATTTATGTGTCGACGTGCCGTAAAACACCATTCATTCATTCCAGGTGTTCAGGTCATATAATAATGTATATGTGCAGATTTAAAGTATAGGAGCTTTTTAAAGGAAGTATATCATACTCTCGGCCAGTAAAAACGATATAGATTTTTGTTATTGTATAATTAACATATTTTGAGAATCCAAACTCTATATAGACACAACATAAACGGTTTTATCCAGCCAGGACAAACCCCAAAAACGGAGCGTCGAATTAAGAGATACCAACTTATAATTCATTTTACGGATATTCAATCACGGGTATTTTAAGAACTCGTGAAAAATCCTATACTTTAAATCTGCACATATACATTATTATGGCTTAGGAATCGTAAAGTTAATATCACAATGAGATCGTAAATTGTGTGACCTTATGTTATGTAACTCAAACATAATTATCCAATATATAAGAAGGAACAAGCTGCTTAGAAACTTTAAACATAAATTTAGCTTTATTAAGAACAACTCTTTGATCAATTGTCATTGCATTTATAGTGTTCATTGCATCATTTAAAAATGTATATTCGTTGCCTAATATAATATGACTAGCTCTTCTTTGTATTTTTAAAAAACTATTAATGCTTCCCTTCGTTGTAGATGAATGTTTTATACATTTTTCTAGGGAATTCACCAACTCAGTTTACGGGATTTTTGAATTATCTCCTGTGGGTTCGTCAAAAAGTAATAAACACTAAAAATCATTAAACCAACAAAACAAGCGTCCCAGTGAATTTTCTATGACAATAACCAACCTTATTTATTTGACACCTACCCTCGGTTGTTCAAATGATAAACCATCATCGGCATCGTTCCGTAATATTACATTATAGTTTTATCTTCTGCTTTAATGGGCGGTAACACAAAGTGGCATACAGCCAGGACCATATATTGCAATGATTTTGGAATTACAACTACATGAATCCTGCTTGTCGTCAATGAACAAGCAAACATTAGTTTGTTACCAATCTACTTGCCGTAAAATCCATTTGTAGGGGAACATTTATGCTAAAAACGCGTGTTTTATGTAACTAGGAGCGTGCTTTTGTTTTAATAACCGTAGACGCGATTTCACTATCGCCGACTAATTTTGTTGTCAACGCGTAATGATCTATGCAAATCGCTCATGCTGCGCACGCGCGCTCTATCTTAAATTTTCACGGAGGAACATTTTCTATATGTGCACAAAGAAAGCTAGAAACTATCACATTACTGTAACATGGTTTAAGAGATGAGTGAGCGCGCTATAAACGACCATCTTCCGTTGTACAAATAATATTTGAACACCGCACACGTTTTATTACCATAATCAAAGACTTTTCTTTCTCTGACATTTTCAACTATGACCATCTTCTATTAATGCATTTTCACGCGTTTGATAGCGGAAATCATAACAGTTTACCTTCAAAGATCCATTAGAACGCATTAATTATTCCAGTACAGTACAAAGTAAGAGAGAGTATTCTATAATCTCAACCACAGATCTTGAACTTGACTGCTCTTGAATTTGACGGGATCAACTCCGTGGTCGAGAGGGTAAAGAAGTTGCGTTTGAAACCTTCTCGCCTCTCACCGTTGCGGGTTCAAATCCCACTGGAGATCGACTTGTCCAGTGAGAAAGTGCCGATTCTTACTGATGCCGGGGGAGGTATACAGTTCTGGTTCTACCAAAAAATAACTTGGCGGCCTCCGCCAATTAAAATCGACGACCGTCATACATAGCATAATATGTGCTGGAAAATGACCTTATCAAACAAACAAACAAACAAACAAACAAACAAACAAACAAACAAACAAAAGTGGTAAACTTGTATTTCAAGTTTCATATATATTGGGATAAATCAGCAAATAATTGCCTTTGGTCATTTGTAAACAATCAACCGGAAATATGGCAAATAACAAATGCAAGTTATTTTGTTTTCGAAAATGTTGATATCAAACGTTTTCAACTGTTTTGCAGTTATTTGAACTGAGAAATAGAGGATATTTGTTGTTTTGGAGGGAATAACAGTATGCATAAGCATGGGGTTTAACGTTAATTTTAATCATATTTCAGTCATACCACGACGGTGTCTTCTTGCAGCAGGGAGCCCAATGCCCAGTTGTATAGTGCTGCGCGCTGGTCGGGCTTAAACCCACAATCTCCCACATGCCAGGCGGACTCTCTACCACTTAGCCACGGCCGCGGATTTTATTTCATCGAGATGTGATCAAACTTTACATCTTCACGAAATCAAAGCCATGAGTGAAAATATGAGGATATGATCACCTATGGCATGAAATAAAATCTTGTATGCGACCTGTTATATTTATTACAGTAACTATTCCGCCAAATAACGACAATAATTAAACCGCAAAACCGTTTATCAAAACTCTATCCAGGTGTTCAGGTCATATAATAATATATATTTACCGATTAAAAATATAGGTTTATTAACGGGTTCTTAGAATACCTGCGATTGAATAT
This sequence comes from Cyrtodaria siliqua, assembly GCA_037043455.1. NCBI lineage: Eukaryota > Metazoa > Mollusca > Bivalvia > Adapedonta > Hiatellidae > Cyrtodaria > Cyrtodaria siliqua. The sequence continues at coordinate 21,873 of JAWPHD010002194.1, forward strand.
GCATAAACTGAATTATGAGTTGATAACTCTTAATTCGACGCTCCAGTTTAGGGATTATGGCCCAATATTATTTATCCAGTATCATTTTGAATTTAACCCTGCTTGCATACAATTAAATAAGGGTTTGAGTTTTCATCTGTGTCTTATTTTACCATTGGTTTGCATATGTTATTGGTGCAATATTATCAACAGTTACTAATATGGAAACAAATTGATTAATACTATTCTTATAATTAATATTAATGATTGAACAAATGCAAAGTATTTGGAAAACTAACGTGAGTTTTAAAAAAACGAGATTTTTAATAATGAATCATGTCAATAAAATAGGCGTTTAAAAAATTACAGTTCTCTAAAACTTAAAAAGCATTTTTATAGGCTTTTTTTAAAATGAATATTTCCTCTCAATAGCGTTACACAGTACGTAATGTTACACAACTTTAACGATCCGATCGGAAGAAGTGATCGGTAATACGGGAAACCAAATCACCGGCATAATTTCCAAATTCAGCGAGTTCCATGTCTAAATATTTGTCCGAATACGACAAGTTAATGGGGTATACAACGATTTATGACAAAATTCGGAGAAAATGGCCGATATTTGAAACCGACTACCGGAAATGACAGTCACGTGACTGCCTTCCTGACATGGTTGGGAGAAAAAAAATTGTATGATTAGTTTGTTTATATCGTGACGAGCAAATGCGGTAATGGTATACTTCCATTTGGATACGATTTCAATGCGTTTTTGTGACTTTAGTGTTTTGATGTAAAATTTCCTTTTTGTGGAAAGTGAAGTATCTTATACAGGAAGGCATTAGGAAGTCGATGGTGTGTGGACACGCAATGTCAGACTTACTCAGTAATGGGAATTTTCATGGTTTTAAAACAGAAGCTTGCTCATCATTGTAAAGTGATGTTTTTGTTGAAAGAAAATAAAACCTTATAATATGATTTATGATAATAGGCGCCCGAAAAGACGGTCCTATTGCCTCAGGTTGTGTTATTTTCGTCAGGCGGTAGTATTGTCGTCAGGCAATGTTATTGTCGTCAGGCAGTGTTATTGTCGTCAGGCAGTGTTATTGTCAAGTTGTTTTATTGTCGTTAGGCTCTGTAATTGTGGTCAGGCTGTTTTATTGTCATCAGGTAGTGCCATTGTCGCCAGGTTGCGTTATTGTCGTCAGACAGTATTAAGAGAGTAAATATTTTTAACAACATCATCCAGAACATAACATTCAGTAGCTATGTGCAGTACCTATAAAATAAGACCATACTCATGCTTCTATCGTATTTAGAAGTGAAATAATTCAGGATTATGTGATTGAGAGTAACGCGTGGATTCGACAAGTTCTCGCTGTGAAATAAAAGTGCAAAACACGTTTTCATAATATGTAGCATTTGTGTAATAACTACACCAATTCGGCCTCAATATTCATGAGATTTTCACCAGAATCTCCCTTTGTCATCAACTATCATGTAATAATGATTAAAACAATATTAGTTCATATCATGGTATCAAACATATGTATTCAATGATCAACTGCTGAAATTTGAATAGGAAAAATATCATTTCTTTCTGTATCCATGGTAACAAGATAAAAGTCTAAAGTATACCAGTCAATAGCTATGCATTTAGATTCTACATATCAAATAAGCTTAGGTCTGAGTATATGAAGAAATATGCAAGTCAGAGTATCACTTGAATTTTGGCGGTATTGTGCCTTTAACATAAAAATACACAAGAAACGCCACCAACCGTAGTATTTCTGTAATATATCTGCCATTTTTGTCTCAATCTGCATGAAAATTTCCCCAAACATGGTCTGTGTCACCTGCTTTCTGACAATGCAACACAATACATAAATATCCCATGTAGAACAAACATAATTGAATCTGTAACTGTAACTGTTTCGTTTAAAAAATTAAAAAATCAAGAACTGCACCTATTTCGACTAGATAACAGCTATACAATAATGAGAAATTCCACCTAAACAGAACAGCAACATTATTTGTCTCTGTAATACATATGGAGAACACCAACAGAAACTTGATAGTCGAAAGATACAACAAAAGCAACAACAACAATCACTTATGTGATCATTAAAGAGTTGTTGACAACTTTAAATTTGAGACATCAACAATATGGGAGATATCAGATTATCAAATTAGATATCTGCTGTCTCTGTGATATTTCCTTACAGAAACATGTGGCTGCTGAAACAATGCACATGTATACACCAGAAAACATCATGTTTTTATTTATCGCATGAATGGTCATGATTACACAGCTGTCAAAAAAAGTATACATACATGCACAAAAATTGCTTGAAAATGTTATTTTGAGATTTATATCAAATACTTGATATGGGCAATATCTGACAAACACATTCTTCATCTGTACCAACAACCAGTTGCAATTGTCTGACAAATCATTAGTTTGAAACTAACACACAAATCAGTTGAATCAAGGTGTATAACGGGCTTTAAAAAGAAGGCGTCTGTGTGACTATGATAATTTTTTTTTAGCTACTCTTCAGGTCTCACACCTCAATTAATTTTCCCATATGGTTACTGTACAGCCTTTTCCAACATCTGAGTTTCAAAGCAGGGCAGCATACATTGTTGTTGGTTTAATATCTTCAGTAGAGCCAAGACCAGTAATTTAAAACAATAAAATACATAAGTTAGCCAGGTGTTGTTTTTTTCTCGCTCATGTTTTGTGAACCCTATGGAAAATACAAAATTCATACACTTATCCAACTGAATATGCGGTGCTTCGGTCAAACAATTCTTAAATTTGAATGAAACCTTATATCAACATGGGATTTTCTGTATCATTTGTCGTTCACACTGCAGATGTATGCTAAAGCAAAGTAAAACCTCTTTTTCAAATTAAAAATTGCTTAAAATTGAGAAAAAGTATAATTATTTTCTGCTTTCCTTTTGTCTCTTGGTCCGTGAGCTTTTAGGGGAGATAATTGAGGTGTGAGACCATTATTGTCGTCAGGCTGTGTTGTTGTTGTCAGGTTGCGTTATTGTCGTCACACAGTATTATTGTCGTCAGACTGTGTTATTGTTGTCAGGTTATGTTATTGTCATCAGGTTGTGTTATTGTCGTCAGGTTGTGT
>JAWPHD010002194.1:30000-37500 GCA_037043455.1 Cyrtodaria siliqua
AATGGCATTCGCACGTGTAACAGTCTGACTTAAAGTTTATTTTATAGATCTAATATAAAGATTCCGCGTTTAGTTACACGTTGCCACGTGCCAGTGAGTTATAAAAGACAATAATCATATCACTGTGCCTTAAGTAGGATGTTTTCATACATTTCGGAATATCTCGGACAATCGGAAAGCACGTGCCGTAAACATCATCGATAAATAAGGGCGCATTTATTACTTCTTGCGGCGTAAGAGTTTCTCCGGGAGGAGTTTTATTTATGTTAAAGGGACACAGGGCACTCTTGATGTGTTTAAAACTAGCGGCGTCCTGTTAGTTTTCTACCTAATTTGCATATTTGAAATCGTTAATATTGATTATAAGAATAGTGCAAAGCAGCTTGTTTCACATGTTACTAACTATTGATTATATTGCACCAATAATATGTTTAAAAATTTGGAAGAAATAAGAAACAATTTTAAAAATCTCAAATTTGTATTTAAAGTCAGATTGATACAGGTGCTGATTTTAATTGTTTTATATAAAACCCAAGATTGCCGTGTGTCCCTTTAATATGCGAGAGGAATCTGTTATTTTTTTGATCGTATAACCATGTTATGCTGTACACTACACGGCTGACCGTGAATAATTTGTCTGATTTTAACTTTAGGTCACGTTGAATTTGTTAAATAAAAAAGCGATATGCGTGTTATGTGATTCCCCTCGGCACCGGAGACGCTTTATTTTTATACAAGCAGCAGTACATGATTGTTATATAGTACGTGATTTTTATAATATATAAAACCGTTAAAATAAGAATCAGAATATTATCATATGAGAATCATATAAAAATAGACAAATATTTGTGTCATTAAAATTAAATGAAATTGTTCGTGTTTTAACTCCTTTTATATAAACATCATATCTCATATTATATAAATATCATATCTCATATTGTATAAATATCATATCTCATATTATATAGATATCATATCTCATATTATGTAGATATCATATATCATATTATATAAATATCATATCTCATAATTTATATCTCATATTATGTAAATCTCATATCTCATATTATATAAATATCGTATCTCATATATATAATATCGTATCTCATCTTATATAAATATCATATCTCATATTATATAAACATCATATCTCATATTATATAAATATCATATCTCATATTGTATAAATATCATATCTCATATTATATAGATATCATATCTCATATTATGTAGATATCATATATCATATTATATAGATATCATAGCTCATATTATATAGATATCATATCTCATATTATATAGACATCATATCTCATATTATATAAATATCATATACATATTATATAGATATCATAGCTGAGAGTATATAGATATCATATCTCATAATATCTGGACATCATATCTAATATTATATAAATCTCATATCTCATAGTATATAAATATCATATCCATATTATATAAATATCATATCTCATGTTATATAAATATCATATCTCATAATTTATATCTCATATTATATAAATCTCATATCTCATATTATATAAATATCATATCTCATATTATATAAATATCATATCTCATATTATATAAATCTCATATCCATATTATATAAATATCGTATCTCATATTATATAAATATCATATCTCATATCTCATATCCATATTATATAAATATCATATCTCATAATTCATATCTCATATTATATAAATCTCTTTTCTCATATTATATAAATATCATATCTCATATTATATAAATCTCATATCCATATTATATAAATCTCATATCTCATAATTTATATCTCATATTATATAAATCTCATATCTCATATTATATAAATCGCATATCTCATATTATATAAATATCATATCTCATATTATATAAATATCATATCTCATATTATATAAATCGCATATCCATATTATATAAATATCGTATCTCATATTATATAAATATCATATCTCATATTATATAAATATCATATCTCATAATTTATATCTCATATTATGTAAATCTCATATCTCATATTATATAAATATCGTATCTCATATATATAATATCGTATCTCATCTTATATAAATATCATATCTCATATTATATAAATATCATATCTCATATTATATAAATATCGTATCTCATATTATATAAACATCATATTAATAGTTTTATATGATAATTACATGTGGCTCTTTTTATGATAGAATCATACGATTCTTCTGAGAATCATAATTCGCATGTGAGAATAAAAACTTATGATGATTATATATGACATAATTGCCCACGTATAGCTGCACACCTCTGCCCTGGGTTGTGTTCAAGCCCTGTCGGTGGAATCTTCAACCACCATTTCATCTTCTGAGGTCACTGTCGCAATATAACCTTGGATGTTTTGAACGGTGTAAAAATACGTTTTATTTGGGTGTGTTGCTAAACAACCGTGCTATTTATAACGAGTTTTTTCCTTTCCTTTGAACTAGTTTACTGTTGTTTTGTTGTTGTTGCTTAACCGTTTGATGATATGTACCAAGGGTAACAACCTACGTCACGCGCACGCGCTAAAACAGATCCGTTTACATACAGAGAAGCTCGATTCGGAAGCTGGTAAGTGGATTTTTGTTAAGATTTACAAAACATTTGGTAAATTGACAATGCCCACCGTACTACATGGATTAGAAGGCTTTTATTAAACCTTAAATACGCTGTAAACTCCCAGCCGTTTGTCAGTTTACTTCACTACAATCGCATTTCCAAGCCGGGTACAGTTTACATTTTGGTGGAAATGCGATTGTATCAAATTAAACTTACAAACGGCTGGGAGTTTACAGTATATTTAAGGTTTATTAAAAGCCCTTTAATCCATGTGGTACGGTGGGCATTGTCAATTTACCAAATGTTTTGTAAATTTTAATAAAAATCCACTTACCAGCTTCCGAATCGAGCTTCCGTGTATGTAAACGGATCCATATTGGCGCGTGCGCGTGACGTAGGTTGCTACCCTTGTGTACTGTTCTGTTGAAATAAATGATTTTAGTGTTTACTCTACTTTTTAAACCAATCAGATGGCTCAGAATGTCAAATACTTGCACCATGTATTCATGAAGATTTTACTACCAGCGCTCTTCGTGGTTTAGGGTGTGACCTATATAGAGACTATCGATAAAACCTATCGTACACACTCTATCAAGAGAAATCTTCACCACTACGCTCCCTCCCTTTCGGTTTCTTAATGGTGAAGATTTCTGTTCATAGCCTCTATCCTGTACGTAATATTTAAAATAATATAAAACAATTATGAATTACGAGTTTTGCTGTTTTGTTTATCATCATCTACACTTTGCCAAAAAAAAAAAAAAAGAATAAAAAAAGAGTGCAAAAATCATTTCCCCCAACACAATCAGATGGTGCTTATAAACGATGTCATAAACCGCCAGTTCTTCTCCGGTGAGGAAACAGTAAACAACAATTTTGCTGTTACCACGCACGAACAATGACGTTGCCACGCAATACCACCATCTTAAAGATTGCTTCGTAGCTTTTACGACTTCCGGCGGGAAAGTATTTTGTCTAGAATAGGATGTCGAATGGAAATGTTCAATTACAACAACAAATCTTAGGGGAGGAGCTTGCAGCAATTGGAATTTGCCATTACAAATCGCTTACAGTTAATTCTTAATATTCATATTAATTACATATCAATCTTTAATGCATATATCTGTATTAATACTTATTATATTTATATGTATATATTTATAATTTTATATGATTTGCGCGGCGCTCAATAGTAAACGAGCTATGCTATGCTCGATTGTATTGTATTCACGACTAATTTACTTTGCAGTTAACTCGGTTTTCGGTAATCCGCCATTATTTACTTAAAAGTTGAATACTGGTGGACAGCTTCACCACCGGAAATTTTCCAAAAAAACAAACAAACTTTGATGGAATCTACGCCAGCATTACATGTAGCTTTCACATTTCACTACCAACTAAAATAATGCATTATTAATCACGAAATAGCTCAAGAAATAGCTGTGTTTCTTTATTCGGTTTTCTAAAAATCGTTTTAATGCGTTCATCACTTGATTGCCAACGACATCTAGATGTCGCATCTCAGAGTGAGTTGCACTTAAGACGACTTATCTAATGAACAGACATAAAGCATTAAGACATCGCCATGAAATTAAGGCGACTTCGCAGTCACGCGATTCCAAAGTTTATACTATGTTGTTTTTTATCTAAAATGATAAAAAGAGGAACTGGCAAGAATGATTAATAAACGCAGGATTGTTTTTTTCAACCGTTCACTTTGTATGGATATAGTTTGTTACGAAGAAAATCCCAGTGCATTCAAATAAATAAAATCCAAAGTGGGGTCTCGACGGCAATCTTGAAGCTTTGTTTTTTGTTTGTTTAGTGTTTAACGTCATTTTCCAGCACATTTTAGGCTACGAATGACGGTCGATTTTTTGTGGTGGAGCAGACCACCCACTTATGCCTCTGTAGAATCAGTACTAATTCCTTCCGCCATCCGAAAGAATCGATACTTTCGGACTCATATATTGAAGCGGGTAGCTCTAGTTTGTTTAATTCAATTAAAATATATGCAAAGACACAATTACACAACAAAACCGTTTAACAAAACTCTGTCCAGATGTTCAGGTTATATACTAATGTATATATGCCAATTAAAAGTATAGGTTTATATATTCACGGGTACTAAATACCCGTGATTTAAGATGTTGGTAAATCTTAATTCGACGCTCCAGATTTAGGGTTTGGCCTGGCTGGATAAAGGCGTTTATATTGTGGCTATTGTTCTCAAAATATGTAAGTATATATATCATAGGAAGAGTTTAATCTAGTGTTGGTAGAACTTGCTACCCAAATTTGTCATTATGTGTTGATTTTACTCTGAATGTATTAACTATTGGCAATAAAATATGCTTAAATTGTATATACCTCCTCATCAGTAGGTAACGGTGGACATGTATATACCTCATCATCAGTAGGTTTACCTCATCATCAGTAGGTTTACCTCATCATCAGTAGGTAACGGTGGACATGTATATACCTCATCATCAGGAGGTTTACCTCATCATCAGTAGATTTACCTCATCATCTGTAGGTAACGGTGGACATGCCTGCTGATGGCGGGATTGGGACTTTAAGTAATTTCTCAAATAGTTCAAAACAAATAATTTTGGCACAATAGTTAACTAGTAAAATAGCACTAACACACTGATATAATTAATTGTATCATCAATTCAATAAAATAAAACAATAAAAAAAATATATCAGTAATAAAGGAAAATAGAAAGAAATCTTATTTTTATTTCCAAAAATATATAAATGCAACTTTAAATTAAAATAACAATACATAAATAAGTCAAGGTACACATCTCAACATGTCATAAATACTTCACGATTGTCGTATGCCCCATTAAGAATAGTATAAAGCAAATTTTTCTTACATATTACTGTTGATTACATATCACCAATAATATATTCAAACCAATGGTATAGTAACGAAGAAAAGTTGAAAACTCAAAATTGTATTTAAATATATGCAAGCAGATTTAAAGTCAAAATGATACTGGATTAATAAATCGGGATTCTGATGCTTGATAATGACGTCAAGATTGCCATGTGTCCCTTTAAGTAGAAAAGGTGCGATGATGATGCTGGCGATATTGATAAGTATCACAATGAATGCTGCTGCTGCTGCTGATTATCATGATGATGATGAATTGTGTTGCTGCTTCTACTTCTGCTGCTGCTTCTGCTGATGATGGATGCTGCTGTTGATGCTGCTGCTGCTGATGATGATGATGCTGCTGCTGCTGCTGATGATGATGATGTTGCTGCTACTGCTGTTGCTTCTGCTGATGATTTGATGCTGCTGCTGTTGATGCTGCTGCTGCTGATGATGACGATGCTGCTGCTGCTGCTGATGATGATGATGATGTTGATGCTGCTGCTGCTGCTGATGATGATGATGATGATGATGTTGCTGCTTCTGCTGCTGCTTCTGCTGATGATGACGATGCTGCTGCTGCTGCTGCTGCTGCTGCTGCTGCTGATGATGATGATGATGCTGATGATGTTGCTGCTGCTGCAGCTGCTGATTATGATGATGATGATGATGATGATGATGATGCTGATGATGATGATGATGATGATCGGGAAAAATACTTCTGTGTAATCATTTAAAAGCCTTCAATCACACTCTGTACGCTTTTCTTCATTTACGTTTAATTTTGTTTATATCAGATACATATGGGATATATTCTATCAATAACCATTGTTTCCTTATATCCCTACACCGGTAATCGTCCAGGATCTATAGAAATGCTACAGGAAAAATAGGAAAATCTGAATTTCCTAGTTTCTTCCTTTATCGTACGTACCTACACACATATACTCGTGAAGTATACCAGCAAAGACAGACGTAAGGAAATAAATAAGTTCATGCGCGTTTGCGGTGTTTTATATAGATAGTTTAATAGATTAACATTTTAATTGCTAGTCTAGTCATTTTTCAAGACAAACGTCTGAAACAGTCTAAAAAAAGTTTGACTTTTGTCGAGATTCTGGTATCGTTTCTGGTTAACTGATACAGACACACCGTCTATCGAATATATACAGAACGGTAGAAAGACACCTAAATTAATAAAGAAGCAAAGAGGGAAACTTCATCATTATATCGGCGAACTAAATGTGGATGGTAAAAAATACCAGTGATTTAAATAATAATAATAATAATAATAATAATAAATACAGACACGTGTTTCCGGTTTCTTTTTTTTTTTCTGCACAAACGGTCAAGACGTTTTTCTTTACAATCAAGCGTCGAAAATGATCAAGACTATTTAATTGTTTGTTTGAATAGTGTTTTACGTCATTTTTTTGTGGTAAAGGCTCACCCCATTTTTTCCTGGAAAGAACCAATACTGTATACCTCTCACCATCCGTAATAATAGATACTTTTTCACTTGACAAGTCGAGCTCCCAGTGGGATTTGAACCCCCCAGCGGTGAGCTCCCATTGGGATTTGAACCCCCAGCGGTGAGCTCCCAGTGGGATTTGAACCCCCAGCGGCGAGCTCCCAGTGGGATTTGGACCCCCAGCGGTGAGCTCCCAGTGGGATTTGGACCCCCAGCGGTGAGCTCCCAGTGGGATTTGAACCCCCAGCGGTGAGCTCCCAGTGGGATTTGAACTCCCAGCGGTGAGCTCCCAGTGGGATTTGGACCCCCAGCGGTGAGCTCCCAGTGGGATTTGAACCCCCCCAGCAGTGAACTCCCAGTGGGATTTGAACTCCCAGTGGTGAGCTCCCAGTGGGATTTGAACCCCCCAGCGGCGAGCTCCCAGTGGGATTTGGGCTCCCAGTGGGATTTGGACCCCCAGCGGTGAGAGGCGGTTTTAGACAATTATACATTTGATAATGTACATGGGGGAATATTACTTATATAATGACAAGATTTAATTGAAAAACATGTCGTTTT
>JAWPHD010002194.1:40000-269746 GCA_037043455.1 Cyrtodaria siliqua
CAGGGGTTCTTAACATACCCGTCATTGAATATTAATTCGTCTCTCCAGTTTTGGGGTTTGGCATGGCATGGATTTTCAATATATGATTGAGGCTATGGAGAGAAATCTTCACCGTTATAACCGGACGTGAGCGTAGTGACCTATCGCGATTTCTTAATGGTAAATATTTTTCTTTTCATAGCCTCTTTCACACAGGTTAATCGATAGTCTCTATATACACGCCCGGGAATCGCAATTTATACAATTTATAAATTGAATGCGTATGCAATTTATGTGTGTGTGTGTGTGTGTGTGTGTGTGTGTGTGTGTGTGTGGTTGGTGGGTATGGGGGAGGAAATCGCATAACACATGTAGAGGCTTTTGTTAATGTTCTGACCATTACATTTATCTTGTGAATTTCCCAGACATATATATGGATATCTGACATACATATGCGAATTTCTAGACACAGATATGGTAAACTGAAGAAGATGTGTCGAAAGAAAATGCACAGCAGTACAGGCTTGTAACCTACACGGCAGGCGTGCTATGAAATAATAACAAACTCAAGATGGACATATTCGTCGTTTTGGGAGATGCCTGTTTACGTTTCACTATCATATTATTATAATTATTGTTTAAATACACATTAACTAACACTCAATAACATATAAATATCATAACTTACCTGAAGAAAAACATAATTGACATGTTAGTCTGGTACTTAAACAACCCCAATAAAAACGTCAAAGTAACTAATTATTGGATGTGTTCGAGGTTTAATGCAGCAACTATTGCGCTTTGAAAAGAGGATCTCTTTGGTTTTGTTCATATTGCTGTTTTTTTGCGCAGAAGATACCAACATATGTCAGCAATTAGTCTTCAGCGTTGTGAGGACGCGTATGTAGACATTCACACAACATAATCTGGTAAAATTAAGTTGAGCTGAAGCAACTTTTACGATATACAGAAATCTATTTCGGACGTTTTGTTACTGACTCTGTTTTAGACGTCGGAACACTGTATATGTACTGTATATAAATATGACCACCCGCTTTTTCCTGAGTAGATCCAGTACTGTATACCTCCGGCCATCCGTAAGATTTGACACTATCTCACTTGACAAGTTGAGTAAGATGCAGCGTCTTTTCTATCCCGGCCACAGAGGACATAAAAAACCTTTTGCCAAGTGGTGAGCCAGATTAGGTTGCAGGCTAAAGTTTTATAAAAGGGGCATACCTCTGCCAGAACGAAAGTCAGAGTTATCGGACATGTATAACGACATTCCTTGGAGTAAGATGAAGGTGTGTGTCACGTTTTATGAACATAGGTTAAATACTTTTCAAGTTAAGGCCTTTAATGAGATTGGTTAGGTTGCAGGTTCAGGTTTTATGGATAGTGGCATAACTCTGCCGAAATGAAAGTCAGAGTTATTGGTCATGGGTAACAACAACGTAAGTGCAATACATACAGTTATGAGCTTGGTTAGGTTGCAGGTTAAAGCTTTCTGAAAATGGACATGACTCTGCAAAAATGAAAGTCATAGTTATTGGACATGTGGTAACGACATTTCTTGAGGTAAGATGATATAAGTACGGAGAGTGTCGATGTCCAAACTATGTGAATGGTCGTTTTGGCCCATTGGCTAGCGCAAGACATTATTGACTTTGAAAACAGGTTCGAATGAATAAAACCTATCTTCAGTTGAATTAGACCGATACTTAAATAGTTGAAGACAGGTTCAATTAATTGAGTTTCGCTTAATTTGGCTTCCACGCGTATTTATTTTGTTGTTGTTGTTGTTGTGTGTGTTTTTCAAGGGCCGAACTTGCGATTCTTAAGCAGGTCAATTATGATTTTCTTCAGGTAAGTTATGATATTTAGATGTTATCGAGTGGTTGTTGATGTGTACTTAAACAATAATTATAATAATATGATAGTTAAACGTAAATAGACATCTCCCAAAACGCCGAATATTTCCATCTTGAGTTTGTTCTTATTTCACCTGCAGTGCAGGTTGCACGCCTGTACTGCCGTGCATTTTTCGCGATAAATCTTCTTCAAAATACCATATTTGAAATTAGCATATTATAATATATTAGATATATTTAACTATGGCTGGGAAATTCACAAGATAAATGTAAAGATTTTACTATTAAAACAATGCATCTACACGTGTTATGCGAATTTTTCCTTCATAAATTGCGTACGGCAGAAAGGATTTCTCTAACATGCGTAGATGGTCGATGCCCAAATTCTGGAAATAGTTGGTCAATTGGCTAGCACATGACATTCTCTCGATTTTTGAAAAAGGTTTAAATACAAAAATAATCGTGCACAATGTTGAACACCACCTCAGTTCCGTCAATTTTGATCGCTCGCCTGCATTAACGGAAATCAATCTCGGTATTGCCAAAACAATGCCGGCGATGCGATTCCCGGGCGTGATATAGGTCATAAACTTAATTGTGTAGAGTGCTGGTAGTCAAATCTTCATGAGGAATTGGTGCAAGTACTTAAAAATCGTAGGCAACTGATTGGTTGAAAAAGTTGGGTAAACAATAATACTATAATGGTGTATTGTTTTACCGGTGTATGTCAGGCGTTCTTGTTGCCCGGAGAAATTATGTATCATGCACGAATATGTAGCTCTACTTTAGCCGCTAATTTATGGCAAATTCATTTAGATTTCAATATCGCAGACCAAACTTCTAACAGCTACTGATACTCCAGACGTCGTTTGCTATCAACCATTGGGTAGTTTTATTTTCAAACAAGGCGCGGTAATCGATACTGCTTGTGTCAAATAACAGACTCGGTTACACCGCTTTGCTCTGAAAATACGGCCTCGGCTGCATCACGTATCACGTATTCCATTCGAAGGAACGCTGATTTCTGGCATTATTCTAGTAACACAGAAATAGCATTACAAATACAAAGGGTGTGTTTAAAAGATACGTCAGAAATCGACACAACTAAACTACACTAGACGACTCTTTGAAAGTCGTAAGTACCCCGATTTTAAATGCTGATAACACATTTAGTTTTCGTTACGATTTTGTCAAATTTTGAACGCATTCTTTAAAGCGAAGTGGTGACTGAATGTAATCCGATTTTGATAATCCGATTACTTTGAATTGAATTGAATTGAAAGTCTTTATTTATCGAGGGTGACCCAATTAGTTTATACTAATCTTCCTCGGGGCCCTCTTTCAGTATTTATTTTCAGTTTTATTTGATGACTCTATTACAAACATATTGATGAGTTTTTATAATGATATTTTGTCAAAGTTGTACATTTAAAGGATATGAAATGAAATGTAACTGGGGTATAAGTGTCGTATTGCATAATTGTTATAGACAACAGGGTGTTATCGAGTGAGAGTATGGTAACCTTATCCTTAATGCTTTTCGACTAAATGTTTATATGTGGTGGTGTTCTTTACGATAGTATGTATAACTTTATCTTACCTGGTGTAATTGTCTTCAAGCTCCGCCTTAAAGTATCCATAATGTGCATAACAGATGGTGAAAACATCGGGCCTCAAACGGGACTCAAACCCATGGTCTACAGCGCACTTTGCTAGAGCTCTATCATTTCAAGCTATCGTAAACACACGGTTGGCAATCGATTTTCACCATGTACCTGTACCCCGTTACAGATTCTATTTGCAACTTTGAAATTATATTTTATTCCAGATCGGGTGTCACATTTATGTTCATACAGTTTCATGCTAACAGAGCGCTCGAGATAGTATGTCGAGCGCTCGAGATACTAAATCGAGCGCTCGAGATACTAAGTCGAGCGCCCGAGATAGTAAGTCGAGCGCTCGTCGAGCACTCGAGATAAGAAATTCGAGCGCTCGAGATAGTAAGTCGAGCGCCCAAGATAAAAATAAAAAGTGTGTGTCCTAAACGGGCCACCGTACACCGTAAATTGTTGTTTAACGCATTGTTAGTTTCGGCCACCCCAAAGAGATGGTATGGATACATATGAATCAGGGAACCGTGCCCTACTCTTAACATCGAATATATGTGTATGGTTATTTAACGTACCTGGAGGATAGACTCCGATACATGGGACAGCGCGGGTTCCTATAGTTTGCCGTTTGGGTTAACTAACGCCCCTACGAATTATGAAACAATTATGTCTGGTATTACTATTTGGTAGATTTAATATATAATGACGGTCAATGAAAAGGCACACTTACCTCCATATGTTTATGCTGTTGGATTATTCGCAAACCATTATGGAATAAAACTGCTAAACCATTATTTTCCATTATTTAAGAATTTAATCTTGATACCTAACTTATCTTACATGCTTATTGGTAGGCTTTTATGACAAGCAGTTACGCAGTTATCTACCTTGTCATTTAACATTGTTTACTATGGATACTCATAAAAAGAAAACTGTTACACTAAGTTTCAAACTACATTAATCTGTCTCGGAATAAATTCTAATTGGTTTTACAGGCCTTTTTATTGCTTGACTTCTTACAGTATTATACAATGAATGTTTTTGTGAAAATGATTTCTTTATGCCACGTAACTAAAGAAAACCGGAAATGCACGTGCATTTCATAACACCAATATTACGTGCATTTCATAACACCAATATTGAATGCGCTAAATCCAGATATGCACGTATAAACATTTTAAATGCCTCCTCGCTATATGGACTATATCTTATTTTGTCCAAATGCCTGAAATTATAACTTATTAAAGGATTTGTTTTGTGGTGCGTTTTCATTGACCGTGAGTATACATATATAAATACTGTGTGTATATATATATATAAAGGGGATATCTTTGTAACCGGGTACAGGTATATGGTGAAATATCGATTCCTAACCGTGTGTCCTCGATAGCTCAGTGGTTAGAGCCCTGGTACGGTAAACCAGAGACCCTGGGTTCGAGTCCCGGTTGGGGAACGATTTTTCACCGCCTGTTATATTTGGGGGCTCGTCCGGGATCCAGGACCGTGACTGTCAGCATGAAACAGTATGAAAATAAGTCTGACAGCCGGCCTGGAGTTAACTCCATTAGAAATTCAGGGACGAATTTCAATCTGGTGGGGGTGTATGGTGCCAGAAGTGGGACAATATACCTGTACCCGGTTACATCTTGAAAGCAAAAAACACAAAAAAAGAGACAGTAGCAGACTTGGTTTTACTGAGTCTGTTCATGAGAGGTAATACAAGGTGCAACCCCTTTAATGTCCCTCTAGCACCAACTTAATTACCTACAGCCATATCTATAGGGATTCATGATCCCAAAAGACAAGTAAGTAATAACACTACTGACCAGTAAGTAATAACACTACTGACCAGTAAGTAATAACACTACTGACCAGTAAGTAATAACACTACTGACAAGTAAGTAATAACACTACTGACCAGTAGGTAATAACACTACTGATTTGTAGAGAAGCGACTTTTACAGGCACCATACTGCACTAAACAAACGCTAGTGTGAATGGCAATACAATCTGGGGATCCCTTTAAAGCAACAAACACAGACAAAAGAGAAAAGTAGTATTGAGTATGTTCATGAGATGTAATATAAGGTGGAATACCTCTCACGCCCCACAGCGACGATTTTAGCAGTATTCTACTTTAAAGCCACAAAGTTTTAGCGGTACATTAAAGGGAATATAGCGACACAGCCAAATCTTTATTATTGAGGATTCTGAAAAAAACTTGGGAACGGGTGAAAGAATTATAAAAATCGGATGATAAACAAAGAAGATATGATCGTTTGAAGGCTCTGTTAAAATGGATATGGATGCCACCATTTTTAGAGCTATGACGTCACAGTTAAATATGCATTTACTCATTTATAGGTGGAACAATTAAAGTAACTCTATGAAGAATATGTATAACTAATGGCAATAACGCTTTATATGACCAGTTAAGGAGTTTGCATTCATTTGCAGTGATTTGCTTTGCTTTAAATGAAATTGATGAATATTCCATATATGGTCATATGGAACTATCACGTCATAGTTTTCAAAATCACGGCTCCCATGTCTATTCTATAACAACCATCAAATGGTCTTATCTTTTTCGTTTCTCATCCGCTTTTGATAATTCTTTCACCTTTTTGCAAGTTTTGCAGAATTCTCAATAAAAGAGCTGTTTGGCTGTGTCGCTACATTCCTTTTAAGACTAGACTGCTTCACGGGGCATTTCGCACCATTTCACTCAAACTTTTACTGACGGCCATGTAGCAGTCTACTTCAAGACCGCAGAGGCTGGGAAGACCAGCAAGTAAGTTGTTAAAACTGTTACTGTTCTCGGAATCCGTTTATTATTGTCAGTGTTGGATAATCGCTTTCAACCAGAATAGGTGTATGATTTTCAAGACATATAATCATGAAGATAATACACAGGTGTCTAAACATAGCTCCTTTTTTAATCTAGTTGTGTAAGTGTATAATAGAATATTATACCTGACACAGTTGGGATTCTTAAATAAGAATAGGGCCAAAATAACATTTTAATTGCATTTATTCTTTTCTTTTATCTAAATTACGTTTCTCCTGTATAAAACACTTAACACCTTTAAACTTGTATTGCAATGCTTTCTGTCTATAACATATGTTATACTATATTCGTTCGTTGTTGAAATACTGAAAGTAGCACATAATAGTCACTTCTATAACAGCTTACACATACCGAGGGTTCCATGCAACACTGTTGTATCATCTTCTGTACTTGTATGTAGTTACGTTAGTGTTGTGTTGAACCATCGATAGGGTATATGTGTTCATTAAAGGAACACACGGCAAAGTTACCTTTAACTGTTGAAGTAATTATTATTATTGATGTGCAGATTTCTAAGTTAGGTAGAAAAAGTGACAGCAAAAGTAAAAATTGTCGTGTGTTCCTTTAACAACACTTCTTGATGGAATGAAGTGAAAACAATTGATTAAATCACTAATCATAGTTAATATACATCGTACACACAGGAAGAGATGTGTTTGTTTGTTTGTGGTGGAGGCAGACAATCCACTTTTCCTGGGTAGAACCAGTTCTGTACACCTTCCGTCAGCCGTAACAATCGACACTTTCTCACTTACAAGTCGATCTCCCATTGGAATTCGAGCCCACAGCGGTGAGAGGCGACGTTTACAAAGCAACGTCGATAACCCCTCGACCACGAGGCACCATAGAAGAGATTATTCAATGATACCTATTTGAGTTATGTAATGTTGAAGTCTTATATACATGTATATAGTATAGCCAGTGTGCACTTGGACAAGACACTTTCGCTTAGCATTGTCCGTCGGTTGGGGACTTACACCGACGGCCTCGTGTATCGGAGTCGAGCACGTTAAATAAGCATAGGCATATATATTTGTAAGTAAGAGTATGACACATTCCTTGATTCTATGCTTCCTTCTCCCCTCTCTGAGGCGACTCTAAATAACCTATAATGTTATGATGAGCGGTTTAAAACTTGTTTCTCTGTTTGAATGGTGTTTTACGTCATTTTTAGCATATACGCCATTTATGAAGGTCGATGTTTTTTGAGGTAGAGGCAGATCACCCCATTTTCCTGGGTTCGACAAGTATTGTATACCTCCTAAGAATCGCAGTGGGATTCGAACCGGAAGCTGTGAGGGACGAGCAACAACACATTCGTCACCATATGTGGTGCAAGTTACATGACATTCTAGGCTCTGATTTTGACAATTTCTGCAAATTAAGGCCATAATGTCAACTGCTAGAATTACTAGGTGGCTTGCCTACTTTAAGCATGACTGATTGCAAAAGAGTCGCAAGATACAAAATGATTCTACGACAGCTTCACTTCATGTGCAAAGTCCTAAATATTTAGTATGTATATTATTGCATTTATAGTTAACTTTCCATTAAAGAAATGCTTACTTTTCGTTTCGATAAGCATTTACTAAAAAATGGACTCTGCAACTAAAATCCAATTATCATTTTAATAAATGTTATTATATTATAGAAAAGTGCTTAATATATAGTTTCTAAGAATTGTGACCACTATAGTTCTCCATATTTACTCTTGTATATTCTTGTGGCAGTTCTCATTTCTAATACATTTGTATTATAGTTTTATTTAAAAACGTTATACTAATCCATATATGTATATTGTTTGTTCATTTTCATAATAATGTTGTCTTTCACATACATTTGTTTAATCATATTTTCACATTTCATGTCACATTTGTATATATTATATGTATGTCTCTCCACACTTGGAGGTAATAAAGAATATCTATCTATCTATCTACCTTCAGTTAATAAGTAGAGTAAGCAAGATTGACTACGGTGATCGTTTCGGGGAAAAATATACCTAATTTGGAAAATAGCAAAGAACTACCGGCTAACGATCGAAGATCAACATGTTAAGTAATACATATCCCGACTGACATCCTAAGTAACTTAAGGAGGTAATTATTTGAAGCAAGTGAGCCGATAATGTGAGATGATGAACTTTATTTAGGAAGGGCTAGTCTTGATCATCGTCGACGCTTGATTATAAATTTATAAAAACGTCATGACCCGTCGTACTGAAACAAATATGAAACCTGCACCATATGTCTGTATTTTTGTTTTTTATTTTGTTAAAGTATTTTTGACCATCCACATTTAGTTTGTCGGTTAATTCATGAAATAGGGCATTGCCTTTCTGTCGTTCTTCAGTCTGGATTGTTTGTGTCAACCAATCAGAACTGATACCTGTATTTCGGTAAAATGGCTGCCACTTAAAAAAAATCTTTGTATAATAAAAAAAAGGTACGCGTCGCAGATGATCTCGACTAAAAAAGTGCTTACAATTAAACTCCAGCCAGTGTTCAAATACACAATAAATTGAAACAAAGAACCATTGTGAGTGAATTTCTATTCCTCATAAGCACTGATATGTGATATATTACAACAGGGCTATATATTTATGGTCATTTTCGTCCCAGATTACAAGGAGACACATAAGCTGTGACGTGACTCGAAAAGCCTGGGTTTAAAAACGTACATATTATATAAAAAAAACTACGTATAGATGCGTTCGTTTAATGAGTAAATAAATAAAAACAATATAACAGTCTGGAATGAAATTGTCCTTAAGGTTTTATACACAGAGAAATTACATGTTTGTCCGCACCACTGGAATGTTCAAGCGAGTAAATATCAACAAATGGGCATTATGAACATGATAATAAATAATATAATAAAAAATGTATGTACAAAATCGAATATTGGCACTAAAAAACAGTAAATTTAGCACACAAGTGTTCGAAGCTAAGTATTTAGACACTGATGCCAAACAGTTTGCTGTTTTTTCCACCAAGGTCATTATCCATTAATACTTAATATTAAAACTGTAAGTATAACTAATTAACCAGTAATGAACCACTACATATGTAGCTGGGCCCCGTTTTATTAAGCATCTTACGATAAGTCTCAAATTTATAAACTGTTCACGTTTTTGCACCTAAGCATTCAATGTAGACAATTATGTGTGGATTATGTGCAGAAATATCAAATGTATAAGAAAATGAAAGGAAATCGCGTTCATTTGTGAATTGTAAATCAAAGTAAAAAAATTAAGAAATTAACTTACGATCAAAATTGTCGTAAGTCGTTTTATAAAACCGGGCCCTGTTAATCAAAGGGGCACACTGCAATCTTAAAGAAGTTATTAATGATCAACATTGTCATCTCGGTTAATTAATCCAGAATCATTTTGACTTCAAATATTCTTGCATTAAATAACAGTTGGAGTTTTCATTCGTTCTTCGTTATTAAATATATCATTGGTTTAATATTATCCAAAACAATTATTTGCAACAACTGTTCAAATAACATTAATTGTGATTTGCACATATTAAAGTTATGTAGAAAAACTGACGGGACCCAGCGAGTTTTAAAACAAAGATTGCCGAGTGTCCCTTTAATAATTACAAGCACAAACTAGTGATTTAATTTCCCGGTAAGGAGGCCGGCATATGCATGTATTTATAAAAACAAACAGTGACGACAATGATCGCCCACTACCACAACACACAACGCCAACAGATATGTCGAATGTAGATTATAAACAGCTATAGTCTCAACGTTCCCTGCATCACTTCCGGTATTGAATCCGGCTATGGTTTAAAAATATTTTATTGCATTTTTTTTTTTACAAAGTATGCAAATGGGTCGGGCCACAAGTTCTTACAATATTAGTTACGGCCCTTCCCAATCAGGAATCCGGCCCTTGTTAACTAAACAACCGCCTATTCCGTCCAGAAAAGTGTGTGAGGTCACGATAGAACCTCACGCGCCGAATCGCCATTTTAAATTTCTCATAATAACTGAGTGATGTGTACATATTTTCCGATCAATAGAAAAGTATATAACAAATATGTCAATCAAGTTTAGTAATATGACGGCATGTGCGACGGTAAATGACCATGTGACATAACGTGATTTGGAATATTAGGTTGAAAGAATCCCGTTGTCGTCGACGGCCACGGATAATGGTTGCCAGCGCCGAATATTCCCTGTGACTGAGTCGGTGTCATCTGCGCATGCGCAGGAGACATAAAGTTCAGATTTGGCGCCGAATAAGCAGCCGACATCAGCATATCCTGTTGGTATTTATACGCGTGATCTGGAGCCGACGGCTGTACAGCTTGAGCTAATCCTGCAAAGTCAAACTTATATGCATATCTTTTTCCGTGAACCTTTGTCATGATGTTTTTGTCATAATAGTATCTTAATGCTCTGCTTAGTTTATCATAGTTCATATTGGGTTTACTTTTCCTCTCGCCCCACTTTCGCGCAACTTCATCCGGGTCTGACAGTTTGAATTCTCCGTTTGTACTCTCCCACGTAATGATTTGCTGATTGCGACTATCAGAAAGTAGTTCCAGCAAAAACTGCCATAGCAGTATTTGGCCGCTCCCTGAAAGGGACACAATAGGATCATATATATAAATATATACTGGCATTGTATATGGGATGCTGATGAGCGTGAAAGTTTGGAGATTATTAGCGGTAAATTGGCTGCAATAGTGGTAGTAATGAAAAGGAAAACAAGAAATACGTAGAAACTTGTTTTGTGTGGGAAGTATATACATTGTATGTATGTAGATATAAAATGTGAAATGATAAAAAAAACATGGTTTATAAAGTCTGTAGGTCATTCCATCTTATAAAATAAGTAGTACAATAAATAACCTTGCACCTCGTGTCTTTTGATTGATCAGTGCATTAACTAACGTACCAGTGTGAAAGCTGAACGTGTGATAACCTTGCCTCTCGTGTGTTTGAGTGATCAGTGCACTAACTGACGTACCAGTATAAAAGCTGAACGTGTAATAACCTTGTAGCTCGTGTTTTTGAATGATCAGTGCACTCACTGACGTACCGGTATGAAAGCTGAACGTGTAATAACCTTGCATATCGTGTCTTTTGATTTGTCAGTGAACTAACTGACGTACCATTATGAAAGCTGAACGTGTGATAAACTTGTACCTCGTGTTTTTGAGTGGTCAGTGCACTAACTGACGTACCAGTATGAAAGCTGAACGTGTGTTTTAACCTTGCACCTCGTGTTTTTGAGTGATCAGTGCACTAACTGACGTACCAGTATGAAAGCTGAACGTGTGATAACCTTGCACCTCGTGTTTTGAGTGGTCAGTGCACTAACTGACGTACCAGTATGAAAGCTGAACGTGTAATAACCTTGCACCTCTTGTTTTTGAGTTATCAGTGCACTAACTGACGTACCAGTAAGAAAGCTGAACGTGTAATAACCTTGCACCTCGTGTTTTTGAGTGATCAGTGCACTAACTGACGTACCAGTATGAAATCTGAACGTCTGTTTTAACCTTACACCTCGTGTTTTTGAGTGATCAGTGCACTAACTGACGTACCAGTATGAAAGCTGAACGTGTGATAACCTTGCACCTCGTGTTTTTGAGTGATCAGTGCACTAACTGACGTACCAGTATGAAAGCTGAACGTGTGATAATATTGCACCTCGTGTTTTGAGTGGTCAGTGCACTAACTGACGTACCAGTATCAAAGCTGAACGTATAATAACCTTGCAAATCGTGTTTTTGAGTTATCAGTGCACTAACTGACGTGCCAGTAAGAAAGCTGAACGTGTAATAACCTTGCACCTCGTGTTTTTGAGTGATCAGAGCACTAACTGACGTACCAGTATGAAATCTGAACGTGTGTAATAACCTTGCATCTCATGTTTTTTGAGTGATCAGAGCACTAACTAACGTACCAGTATGAAATCTGAACGTGTGTTTTAACCTTGCACCTCGCGTTTTTGAGTGATCAGTGCACTAACTGACGTACCAGTATGAAATCTGAACGTGTGTTTCAACCTTGCACCTCGTGTTTGTGAGTGATCAGTGCACTAACTGACGTACCAGTATGAAAGTTGAAAGTGTTAATGTACATACCTGATGTGGAAAATCTGGCTGATATTGGCCCAAGAATCTGATATGCATCTGAAAAAAGTTATAGATAACATTACAAAATTTAAAACATCCTAGGATGTATCCAGAGCT
This sequence comes from Cyrtodaria siliqua, assembly GCA_037043455.1. Taxonomy (NCBI): domain Eukaryota; kingdom Metazoa; phylum Mollusca; class Bivalvia; order Adapedonta; family Hiatellidae; genus Cyrtodaria; species Cyrtodaria siliqua. The sequence goes on from JAWPHD010002194.1 coordinate 52,530, forward strand.
GTACTGAACAACCACGGCCGTTGCAATCAACGAGAAATCCAGACGAAAGTTCATGTACCTAAAGAAGAACAAATCCCCCGCTTATGCCCTTTAAAGGATGTAGCAGTAATAGTAATTCCAAGTCGACATATGCCAATGATATTTTAGCGTGGCCTTCATCCTCATTTCACTAAGCACCAATTACATCTCTTTAAAAGATCAATTATTTTTCATTTTTAGACCTCTCCAATCGGTATTATCCTAACATGCTCTCAAGACGATTCCGAAAATTGTTAAATCAGGCGATGAAAAAACTCAATGGCGGGAATTAATCTAGAAAGAAATGACCACTTATTACACATAATCACATTTGAAGTCTCGCGTGAGCCACGAGATGTAATGGCAGAATAATGGAGCTTTACAATCCGTTTATGAGTTGTATTAAGGAAGTATTATGGAGCATAATTATAATATGAACATCTCACGAGATCTCACGAGATACAGATTGTCGGCAAGGATATTTAGTTATAGCGCTGTTTGACGCTCATGTCATTATTTTCCAAGAAATTTGCAGGCAAATCACATTTTTGAACGCCACTCGAAGAACCTTGTTGATGTCGCCTGCTTAAAGGGACACGCGGTAATCTTGAAGTAGCGATCAAGCATCAACATTATCACGCCAAGTTATTAATCCAGTATCATTTTGACTTTAAAACTACGTAAATATATTTAACAAAAAAATTGAGTTTTCAAATTTTCTTAATTATTTTACCTCATCTGTATACATGTATGTATATATACATGTTATTAGTGCAATATTTATATGCAAAAATAATTCGATTTAAACTATTCCAGTAATTATTTATAATGATTTAAAAATATGCAAGTATGCAGAAAAACTAACGCGAAACCGAGCGTTTTACAAAATATCAAGATTGCAATGTGTCCCTTTAAAGAGTTTCGTATAAAGATCTTAAATGAGTGCATGTTTAATATTGAATTTATTAAACGATTTGGATAAAATTATATTATGCAAGGTTGTTCCCGCACCATATCAGTGTAATCCAGCGGGTTTAATAAATTCAACATTAAATAGGCACGATTGTGAGATGCTATTTATTACATAACCACAAAAGTGTCAAATAACCTGACTATATAATAATATGTTGCTTCGGTCTTCTCCGTACAACTTCGGTCTTCGTACAACACCGAACAATCGAAACAGACTCGTCGATTTCCGTAATCGGGTATTTTTAATTGACGAGGCAATACCGACTGCACGCCGAGTTGAACTAAAAAGACCGATTTATCATATACTTCCCTATAAATACGTTGTTTTTGAATATACGATACGACTTAGACTTAGCTAGTCATATCAATCAGGATTTAGTTGCCGGGCAATAAATCTTTATCACACGCGTGAAATAAAGGGTGAAACAATTTCATATCACGGAAATCACCGAATGTTCTTTATGAGTATTTCACGGAAATTACCGAATAGTTACGATTGTATACTACTTTTCGCGTGTATGGTTTGTCGTCTGCATCAATCCTGTTTTCGCGTCAGACTTTGGCTATACATTTACATCTACATGTGTACGTTGAGCTGTCATCTTTGACCATAACTCAACGGAAATTTCTTGACTAGTAATGCTAAGAAGATGACATAAAAGAGATGATAGATAGATAGAAGTAAATAAAGAAATAACTAAGGCATAATAAGTGGGTGGTCTGCCTCCATCACAAAAAAACGACCGTCATATACAACCTTACATGTGTTGAAAATGACGTAATACAACATACATACAAACTTTAAAGCCACACAGTTTTAACTGTAGGCTAGTCTACTTTAAGACCGCAGAGGCTGAGATTGATGATTCATAAAGACCAGCAAGTAAATTGTCAAACTGTCAATGTTCTCGGAATCCGTTTATTATTGTAAGTGTTGGATAATCGCTTTCAAACAGAATAGGCGTATGATGTTCAAGATATATCATCATGAAGATAATACACAGGTGTCTAAACATAGCATATTTTTTTAAATCTAGTTGTGCAAGTGTGAAAATAGAATATTATACCTGACACATTTGGGATTCTTAAATAAAAATAAGGCCAAAATAACATTTTAATTCCATTTATTCTTTTCTTTTATCTGAATTACGTTTCCTGCTTTATAACACACTTACCACCTTTATACCTGTATTGCAATGCTTTCTGCCTAAAACATATGTTATACTGTACTCAGTGGCAAAAGAAACTGGACACTTCGAACATATTACTTTACACCCTGTCCTCTTTATAAAGCGACAGTCCCTTAATGATTCGACCTATTGAAAAACAAATGACAACATGGTATTGGCAATGGAATGATAAAAACTTTGGTACCAAACATGGCATATTCATTTTTCAATTTGTCAACTTAAAAAAATAATTAATTCTAAAAAATCTTTATACAATTAAATCTAAACAAAACTCAGCGTCCACTTTTTTTTTGCATCTGACTATATATTCGTTCGTTGTTGAAATACTCAAAGTAGCACATAATAGTCACTTCTATAACAGCTTACACATACCGAGGGTTCCATGCAACACTGCTGTATCTTCTTCTGTACTTGTATGTAGTTACGTTAGTGTTGTGTTGAACCATCGATAGGGTATCTGTCTTCATTAAAGGAACACACGGCAAAGTTACCTTTAACTGTTGAAGTAATTATTATTATTGATGCGCAGATATCTAAGTTAGGTAGAAAAAGTGACTGCAAAAGTAAAAATTGTCGTGTGTTCCTTTAACAACACTTCTCGATGGAATGAAGTGAAAACAATTGATTAAATCACTAATCATAGTTAATATACATCGTACACACAGGAAGAGATGTGTTTGTTTGTTCGTGGTGGAGGTAGACAATCCACTTTTCCTGGGTAGAACCAGTACTGTACACCTTCCGTCAGCCGTAATAATCGACACTTTCTCACTTACAAGTCGAGCTCCCAGTGGAATTCGAACCCGCAGCGGTGAGAGGCGACGTTTACAAAGCAACGTCATTAACCCCTCGACCACGAGGCGCCATAGAAGAGATTATAAGAATCCATCATAAGTATCCATGTGAGATAGGGAAATCTCACCCGAGGGTCAGAATTGTAGCCAGGGACGAGGCTCTGCCGAGTGCCTGGTTGCAATTCTGATCCCGAGGGTGAGATTTCCCTATCTCACATGGATCACTCATGATGGATTATTTCTCTCCCATTATGTGTTTATTAACGGCATAAAATCAATAAATTTGCTGATTTAACGCCAAAATAAGGCGACGTCGACGTAACGTCATGACGTCATAAGTCACATGTCATGTAAGATAGAGTTATCTCACATGAGGAAAATGCCTATCTCACATGAGCAGAAATGGGAGAATATGCAATGATGCATATTTGAGTGATGTAATTGTTGAAGTCTTATATACATGTATATAATATAGCCAGTGTGCTCTTGGACAAGACACTTTCGCTTAGCTTCGTCCATCGGTTGGGGACGTACACCGACGGCCTCGTGTATCGGAGTCGAGCACGTTAAATAAGCATAGGCATATATTCGTAAGTAAGAGTATGACACATTCCTTGATTCTAGGCATCCTTCTCCGCTCTCTGAGGCGGCTATAAATAACCTATAATGTTATGATGAGCGGTTCAAAACTTGTTTCTCTGTTTGAATTGTGTTTTACGTCATTTTTAGCATATACGCCATATATGACGGTCGATGTTTTTTATGGTAGAGGCAGATCACCCCATTTTCCTGGGTTGGACCAGTATTGTATACCTCCTAAGAATCGACAGGTTCTCACTTGACAAGTCAAGCTCCCAGTGGGATTCGAACCGGAAGCTGAGAGAGACCAGCAACAACACTATTAGCGACACACCCAAACAGTTCTTTTATTGAGTGTTCTGAAAAACTTGCAAAAAGTGAAAGAATTATTAAAATCAGATGATAAACAAAAAAAGATATGACCATTTGAAGGTTGTACTAAAATGGATATGGGAGTCGCCATTTTGAAAACTATGACGTCATATTCCATATGAACATATATGGATTATTGATAAATATCGTTTAAAGCAAAGCAAATCAAGGCAAATGAATGCAAGCTCCTTCCTTAACTAGGCATATAAAGCATTATTGCCATTAGTTATACATATTCTTCATGCATTGTTTCCACTATAAATGAGAAATTTTCATATATTTATCAATATTCCATATATGGTAATTTAGAACGGTGATGTCATAGCTCTTAAAATGGCGGCTTCCATATCCGTTTCAACAGAACCTTCAAACAATCATATCTTCTTTGTTTATCATCCGTTTTTGATAATTCTTTCACCCGTTTCCAAGTTTTTCAGAACTCTTAATAATAAAGATGTTTGGCTGTGTCGCTATATTCCCTTTAATGAGAAGGGTAAGCAAGATTGACCACGGGTGATCGTTTCTGGAAAAAATATACCTGATTTGGAAAATAGCAAAGAACTACCGGCTAACGATCGAATATCAACATCTTAAGTAATACATATCCGACTGACATCCTAAGTAACTTTAGTAGGTAATTATTTGAAGCAAGTGAGCCGATAATGTGAGATAATGAACATTATTTAGGAAGGGCTAGTCTTGATCATCGTCGACGCATGATTATAAATTTATAAAAACGTCAAGACCCGTCGTACTGAAACAAATAATATGTCTGTATTTTATTTTTTTAGTTTGTTAAAGTATGTTTGACAATCCACATTTCGTTTGTCGCTATGAGATGACGTTCTCCTCTTTGCTTATTAGTTAATTCATGAAATAGGGCATTGCCTTTCTGTCGTTCTTCAGTCTGGATTGTTTGTGTCAGCCAATCAGAATTGATACCTGTATTTCGGTAAAATGGCTGCCACTTAAAAAAATAATCTTTGTCATATAAAAAAAAGGCAAGCGTCGTAGATGATCTCGACTAAGAAAATGCTTACAATTAAACTCCAGCCAAGTGTCAAATACACAATAAATTGAAACAAAGAACCATTGTGAGTGAATTTCTATTCCTCATAAGCACTGATATGTGATATATTACAACAGGGCTATATATGATGTCATTTTCGTCCCGGATTATAAGGAGACACATTAGCTGTGACGTGTTAACGAGTGAATCGAAAAGTCTGGGTTTAAAAAACGTACATATTATATAAACAAACTACGTATAGATGCGTTCGTTTAATGAATAAATAAATAAAAACAATATAACAATCAGGAATGAAATTGTCCTTAAGGTTTTATACACAGAGAAATTAGATGTTTGTCCGCAACACTGGAATGTTCAAGCGAGTAAATATCAACAATGGCCATTATGAACATGATAATAAATAATATAATAAAAAATGTATGTACAAAATCGAATATTAGCACTAAAACGCACTAAATTTAGCACACAAGTATTCGAAGCTAAGTATTTAGACACTGATGCCAAACAGTTTGCTGTTTTTACCACCAAGGTCATTATCCATTAAAACTTAATATTAAAACTGTAAGTATAAACTAATTAATCAGTAATGAACCACTACATATGTAGCTGGGCCCCGTTTTATTAAGCATCTTACGATAAGTCTCAAATGTATAAACTGTTCACGTTTTTGCACCTAAGCATTCAATGTAGACAATTATGTGTGTATTATGTGCAGAAATATCAAATGTATAAGAAAATGAAATGAAATCGCGTTCATTTGTGAATTGGAAATCAAAGTAAAAACGAAATTAACTTACGATCAAAATTGTCGTAAGTCGTTTTATAAAACCGGGCCCTGTTAATTAAAGGGGCACACTGCAATCTCAAAGAAATTATTAATGATCAACATTGTCATCTCGGTTAATAAATCCAGAATCATTTTGACTTCAAATATTCTTGCATTAAATAACAGTTGGAGTTTTCATTCGTTCTTCGTTATTAAATATATCATTGGTTTAATATTATCCAAAACAATTATTTGCAACAACTGTTCAAATAACATTAATTGTGATTTGCACATATTAAAGTTATGTAGAAAAACTGACGGGACCCAGCGAGTTTTAAAACAAATAAAGATTGCCGAGTGTCCCTTTAATATTTACAAGCACAAACTAGTGATTTAATTTCCCGGTAAGGAGGCCGGCATATGCATGTATTTATAAAAACAAACAGTGACGACAATGATCGCCCACTACCACAACACACCACGCCAACGGATATGTCGAATGTAGATTATAAACAGCTATAGTCTCAACGTTCCCTGCATCACTTCCGGTATTGAATCCGGCTATGGTTTAAACATATTTTATTGCATTTTTTTTTTACAAAGTATGCAAATGGGTCGGGCCACAAGTTCTTACAATATTAGTTACGGCCCTTCCCAATCAGGAATCCGGCCCTTGTTAACTAAACAACCAGAAAAGTGTGTGAGGTCACGATAGAACCTCACACGCCGAATCGCCATTTTTAATTTCTCATAATAACTGAGTGATGTGTACATATTTTCCGATCAATATAAGAGTATATAACAAGTATGTCAATCAAGTTTAGTAATATGACGGCATGTGCGACGGTAAATGACCATGTGACATAACGTGATTTGGAATACTAGGTGGAAAGAATCCCGTTGTCGTCGCCGGCCACGGATAATGGTTGCCAGCGCCGAATATTCCCGGTGACTGAGTCGGTGTCATCTGAGCATGCGCAGGAGACATAAAGTTCAGTTTTGGCGCCGAATAAGCAGCCGACATCAGCATATCCTGTTGGTATTTATACGCGCTGTGATCAGGAGCCGAAGGCTGTACAGCTTGAGCTAATCCTGCAAAGTCAAACTTATATGCATATCTTTTTCCGTGAACCTTTGTCATGATGTTTTTGTCATAATAGTATCTTAATGCTCTGCTTAGTTTATCATAGTTCATATTGGGTTTACTTTTCCTCTCGCCCCACTTTCGCGCAACTTCATCCGGGTCCGACAGTTTGAATTCTCCGTTTGTACCCTCCCACGTAATGATTTGCTGATTGCGACTATCAGAAAGTAGTTCCAGCAAAAACTGCCATAGCTGTATTTGGCCGCTCCCTGAAAGGGACACAATAGGATCATATATATAAATATATACTGGCATTGTATATGGGATGCTGAGGAGCGTGAAAGTTTGGAGATTATTAGCGGTTTGGCTGCAATAGTGGTAGTAATGAAAATGAAAACAAGAAATACGTAGAAACTTGTTTTGTGTGGAAAGTATATACATTGTATGTATGTAGATATAAAATGTGAAATGATAAACAAAACATGGTTTATAAAGTATGTAGGTCATTCCATTTTATAAAATAAGTAGTACAATAAATAACCTTGCACCTCGTGTCTTTTGATTGATCAGTGCATTAACTAACGTACCAGTATAAAAGCTGAAAGTGTGATAACCTTGCATCTCGTGTTTTTGAGTGATCAGTGCACTAATTGACGTACCAGTATGAAAGCTGAACTTGTAATAACCTTGTACCTCGTGTTTTTGAATGATCAGTGCACTAACTGACGTACCGATATGAAAGCTAAACGTATAATAACCTTGCACCTCGTGTCTTTTGATTTGTCAGTGCACTAACTGACGTACCAATATGAAAGCTGAACGTGTGTGATAACCTTGCACCTCGTGTTTTGGATTGATCAGTGCACTAACTAACGTACCAATATGAAAGCTGAACGTGTGTAATGACCTTGCACCTCGTGTTTTTTATGGATCAGTGCACTAACTAACGTAAAAATATGAAAGCTGAACATGTCATAACCTTGTACCTAGTGTTTTCGAGTGATCAGTCCACTAACTGACGTACCAGTATGAAATCTGAACGTGTGTTTTAACCTTGCACATCGAGTTTTTGACTGATCAGTGCACTAACTGACGTACCAGTATGAAAGCTGAACGTGTGATAAACTTGTACCTCATGTGTTTGACTGGTCAGTGCACTAACTGACGTACCAGTATGAAAGCTGAACGTGTGTTTTAACCTTGCACCTCGTATTTTTGAGTGATCAGTGCACTAAGGACGTACCAGTTTGAAAGCTGAACGTGTGAAAACCTCGCACCTCGTGTTTTTGAGTGGTCAGTGCACTAACTGACGTACCAGTATGAAAACTGAACGTGTAATAAACTTGCACTTCGTGTTTTTGAGAGATCAGTGCACTAACTGACGAACCAGTATGAAAGCTGAACGTGTAATAACCTTGCACCTCGTTGTTTTGAGTTATCAGTGCACTAACTGACGTACCAGTATGAAAGCTGAACGTGTAATAACCTTGCTCCTCGTGTTTTTGAATGATCAGTGCACTAACTGACGTACCAGTATGAAATCTGAACGTGTGTTTTAACCTGTCTCCTCGTGTTTTTGAGTGATCAGTGCACTTACTGACGTACCAGTATTAAAGCTGAACGTGTAATAACCTTGCACCTCGTGTTTTTGAGTGATCAATGCACTAACTGACGTAACAGTATGAAAGCTGAACGTGTAATAACCTTGCACTTCGTGTTTTTGAGTGATCAGTGCACTAAATGACGTATCAGTATGAAAGTTGAAAGTGTTAATGTACATACCTGATGTGGAAAATCTGGCTGATATTGGCCCAAGAATCTGATATGCATCTGAAAAATGTTATAGATAACATTACAAAATTTAAAACACCCTAGGATGTATCCAGAGATGTAGTGAACAACCACGGCCGTTGCAGTCAACGAGAAATCCAATGTAGAGCACAACCACAAAACCTGATGGACGAAAGTTCATGTACCTAAAGAAGAACAAATCCCCCGCTGATGCCCTTTAAGGGATGCAGCAGTAATAGTAATTCCAAGTCGACATATGCCAATGATATTTTAGCGTGGCCTTCATCCTCATTTCACTAAGCACCAATTACATCTCTTTAAAAGATCAATTATTTTTCATTTTTAGACCTCTCCAATCGGTATTATCCTAACATGCTCTCAAGACGATTCCGAAAATTGTTAAATCAGGCGATGAAAAAACTCAATGGCGGGAATTAATCTAGAAAGAAATGACCACTTATTACACATAATCACATTTGAAGTCTCGCGTGAGCCACGAGATGTAATGGCAGAATAATGGAGCTTTACAATCCGTTTATGAGTTGTATTAAGGAAGTATTATGGAGCATAATTATAATATGAACATCTCACGAGATCTCACGAGATACAGATTGTCGGCAAGGATATTTAGTTATAGCGCTGTTTGACGCTCATGTCATTATTTACCAAGAAATTTGCAGGCAAATCACATATTTGAACGCCACTAGAAGAACCTTGTTGATGTCGCCTGCTTAAAGGGACACGCGGTAATCTTGAAGTAGCGATCAAGCATCAAAATTATCACGACAAGTTATTAATCCAGTATCATTTGACTTTTAAAATACGTGAATATATTTAACATAAATGTTATTTTTCAATTTGTCTTCATTGTTCTACCTTCTCTATATATATATACGTTATTAGTGCAATATTTATATGCACAAACAATTTGATTTAAACTATTCCAGTAATTATTTAACAAATAATGTATGGTGCTTCGGTCAATATGAAGTTTATGGACTGGGCAGTCAGACCTAGATTGTTATATGGACCGAAGCTTCGAACATTCAAATAATGTATGGTGCTTCGGTCCATATGAAGATTATGGACTGGGCAGTCAGACCTAGAATGTTATATGGACCGAAGCGAAGGCATATATCATTCTAGGTCTGACTGCCTAGTCCATAAACTTCATATGGACCGAAGCACCATACATTATTTGTAATATTATACCGAATCTGACCAACAAATTAAATCAATACGTTTTATGATTTATTTTGACGTCGTTTTTTTCACACGTCCGTTAATATAGCTATCGGACCGGACGCCCGGTCAATATGCAACTTTATGGACCGGATGACATCACATTAAACAAAAAATGGAATATGCAAATGAGGTGCAATATTAATAATGATTTGAAAAAATATGCAAGTATGCAGAAAAACTAACGGGACACAGAGCTTTTTACAAAATATCAAGATTGCAATGTGTCCCTTTAAAGAGTTTCGTATAAAGATCTTAAATGAGTGCATGTTTAATATTGAATTTATTAAACGATTTGGATTAAATTATATTATGCAAGGTTGTTCCCGCACCATATCAGTGTTATCCAGCGGGCTTAATAAATTCAACATTAAATAGGCACGATTGTGAGATGCTATTTATTACATAACAACAAAAGTGTCAAATAGCCTGACTATATAATAATATGTTGCTTCGGTCTTCTCCGTACAACTTCGGTCTTCTCCGTACAACACCGAACAATCGAAACAGACTCGTCGATTTCCGTAATCAGGTGTTTTTAATTGAAGAGGCAATACCGACTGCAAACCGAGTTGAAATAAAAATACCGATTTTTCACATACTTCCCTATAAAAACGTTGTTTTTGAATATTCGATACGATATAGACCTAGCTAGTCATACCAATCAGGATTTAGTTGCCGGGCAATAAATCTTTATCACACGCGTGAAATCAGGAAATAAAGGGTGAAAAAATGTCGTATCACGGAAATAACCGAAAGTTCTGTATGAGTATTTCGCGGAAATTACCGATTAGTTACGATTGTATACGATTTGTCACGCGTATGGTTTGTCGTCTGCATCCATCCTGTTTTCGCGTCAGATTATTGGCTATACATTTACATCTACATGTGTACGTTGAGCTGTCATCTTTGACCATAACTCAACGGAAATGACTCGACTAGTAATGCTAAGAAGATGAATAAAAGAGATGATAGGTAGATAGATAGAAGTAAAATAAATAAATAACTAAGGCATGATAATACACGGACCATAAAGGGAGTTTAACACATTAATATTAAACTCAATGATATAAACCCATCCGTGGATGAAATAATCACTTGTGACCATTCATTTTCAGAATTAGACAATTTCAAATTCAATGGCATTCATTTTGAATCAAATTTCGGAAAAACAAATATAGTGTAGATATACCTTACGCGAAAGACGTGAACACATCAGAATGGGATTACATCTATTAATTGAATTGAATTGAATTGAAAGTCTTTATTTATCGAGGGTGACCCAGTTAGTAATATTATTGTTTTCTCCCTGAAAAAAAGCGTAGTAAGTTAGCTGAAGTTGACAGTTCAACAAAGTCATTGCTGAAGTATATGATAAATAGAATAAAAAATGTTTATTTTCATATTACACCCTATATCAGGCCCTCGACCCACAGATGAAGCTCTCGGGCTGATATGTTGTGTCGCAGGTGATATAGTGTGTAATATGAAAATACCCATTTATTATTCTCTATATATTTTTGACCTTCATTTGCGTATTTATTACACTTGTGTAATGTAATATTTATATCATGGCGTTATTACACTCCCACATCGCCAGTTGAGGAAAATTAATAAGTACATCAGAAAGTCAAGCAAAGTTCAATAAATATACACCGGTACAACTGAATGCAGATACGTCCATACTCATAGAATGAAAGAGCATCTACATTTTGTTTTTACCTTCTAGTTGTATACTTCTGTTTGACATGGGAAGGATTTTTTTTTACGAATGAACGTAATTGTTCATGCATAGAACATCAATTGCCTATGTCCGAAGCAACACCGATCACTTGTTCATGCATACAACCCCAACTGCCATTCATAATTTATCATAATTACCGTCGTCATCGAACGCACAATGAATATAAAATCATAAATCTGCAGCTATCTCGGCGATCGCAATATTCCCCCCATTTAAAAAATTACAAATATTCATAAGTACCAATTACCAAACCCATGTGCAAGTGGCACGCGTATTCCCAGCCCCTTAACTCTTACGCCTCAAATGAAACGAAATATTGGCAGTTTCCATGTCACAAAAGTAGAAATGATAATTAATCTGTTTGCATGGAATATCTTTGTTTGACTACATGCGTAAAGAAATAATACCATATTACAATTGAAATCAGAATGTCAGATTCCAAAATAAGCACGTGGCATGTTTCAAGTGAAATGAGAAAATCACCGATATCGCGAGAGTTACGCGCGCGCGGGTCAGAGTTCAAGTATGACCGACACCGGCAAATCATGACCGTGGCCATTCAACAATAAAATAGGGTGACTAAATGACTGCATTTGAATAAATACTGGTCAGTTAACTAAGTGAAGACAATTATCACAGCAGTAATTAACTATTGTGTGTGCACTTTATATTTGGTTTGACTTTTTTCATGTTCAACTGTTTCATATTTTATTCAAATGTATATGCATGCAACAAAACACTAAACGACTACATGTGTTTGTTTGTGGTGTTTTATGTCATTTTCAACACATGTAAGGTTATATACGACTGTCGATTATTTTGTTGTGGAGGTTGACCGCCCACTTTTCCTGGGTAGAACCAGGACTGTAGACCTCCCGCCACCCGTAAGAATCGACACTTCCTCACTTACAAGTCAAAAGACTGGAGTATAAGAAAATGCTATAATTTATGGTATGTATTGATAAGGATATTATTGTATGTGTTATAGATGATAAATTCAGTTAATAAAGTCCATGGCAGAACGCGGCAGTCGCTTGATGCCAGTGGACATTAGTTTCGGTCATTGCCCATTGTTAGTTAGCACTCGGTATGGCAGAGCACGGTGGTCACTCGATGCCAGCGGATATTAGTTCCAGTCACTGCTCGCTGTTAGCACTTGGTAATGGGGCATGTAGCCACTCGTGTGATGGCATTAACCTTCATATTACCGCCCTCTGAATTATAGGGACGCGAACCAATTGGGCAGTCAAACGATTTCTCTGAGAGGACAATGCGTGATATGATTTAAAAGTGCTTGCTACAATGGTCAGTTCAAACAAACATCGGTGATTTACTCCCATAGTCATGTTTCAGAAAACACACTATGCAGAACACGATATATAAACAGTACCGACTGACAGAGAGATGGGGAGAAATAAGAACTAAAATAAACACACAAAATACTCAGGCAACTCTTCAAGGTCTCATGCGTCAACATTGTATAAAAAGTCACAGTATATTAAATGTAGTGTGTATTTCCACCGCCATTACCATCATGTTTTATAAAACCTTTTTTTTTTACCCATTTTATAAAACAGTTACCGCCTATAGAACGTTCTGTAATCGGATAAACAAATGCAATGAATGAAACACATCTCTTAAAGACCAAAAAATGCTTGGGAGACTCTCAATATGTTCTGAAAACGTTCCCTGCGATTGCGATGCGTCGATGCTTTCCTCAGAGCATGCTACTTACAACAAAAAGCCAATAGAGCGAAGACCGCTAAGTGGTTCCTACTGTCATGAGCAGTCCTGCTCAATCAAAAAACGTCAACGAGCGGAAACCGTAGACAATAGAAATATTCCGAATGAAAATCAACTTTTTCTGATTTCCTGACGTTAAAGAGCTTCCTACCAGAAAGTGTTGGAGAAGATTGAAAACTGATGGTAATTCAGCATGACATTTCAATGAAATTGTTGAGACAGGAAAGACATCAGTAAAGAACGGGAATCATAAGCCAGCCTAACATATGAATATGTTTGTCGGTTGTTTACAGTTATTTAGATTCACATTTTAAGTTTATTAAGAACAGTCTAAATAGAAAACTGCGTTTAAAACGCATAGTGTTTTAGTTATTATTTATGTGCGATGACTTAAACCTCATGGCTTTGCTGTTCGTTCAAATCCTGCCTCTATATATTTGAATGTTGTTTAACGTCTTATCAGCACAGTATATGTCATTTAGAGTCGCCCAAGAGAGGGGAAGTATATATACGATCCGGGAACCTGTCCTATTACTACTAAACAATAGATCCATATGGTTTTTAACGCGCTCAGAGGATATACATTGTACTTCGATACACGGGATCGCCCGTTTTACGTCCCCATCCGACGGACGAGGCTAAGGGAACATGTCCTACCAAAGAACACACCGAAAAAACTCAGTGGCACCAGTGAGGCTTGAACCCAGGTGGGTGCATGTGTGCGTGCGTGCGTGCGTGCGTGCGTACGTGCGTGCGTGATTGCCTGCGTGCACATGTGTGTGTATGTATGTGTCTAATCGTTCATCTGGTATCAAATAGTCTTTGTCCAAAAAATATGTTGAATGTTTAGTGTGAAACTTAGTTTCCTTTATTTTACGATTAACGGACAAATCATACAGGACTTAATGTAAATACAAAATATAATTCAGTGTTATCTGCTTTGCTCAATAGAAATAGAAAATGTATATTATAAAATAAGATATAGAATGTTGTTACTGTATATTTAAATGATATTTTTTCCGGAGTAAGTATTTCGTAGTATAAATTATTCAAATATATCGCCGTACCCATGACAATTCGCACGCGAATAAAATGTGTGATAGGTTTTTCTGCCACTTGAGCAGTTATTAAAGAGTTAGACCATGTCCTTAAACCATTGACGCGAGTAAGACCATGTCCTTACACCATTGACGCGAGTTAGACCATGTCCTTACACCATTGACGCGAGTCAGACCATGTCCTTACAACATTGACGCGTATACCATCTACAAATTACATTGCTATCATTTAACCGGAGGCCCCGGGTTCAATCTTTCGTGGTGCCACTGGTGTGTGTTCTTGGGAAAGATACTTTCCCTTAGCCTCGTCCGTCGGATGGGTACGTAAACCGGGTGGTCCCGTGTATCGGTCTATCCTCCGAGCACGTTAAAGAACCATAGGAATCTATTCGATAATAAGAGTAAGGCACGGTTCCCGGATTCCTATATATCCTCTCTCTCTCTCTGGGACGACTGTAACTAACCTATACTGTGTTCATGAGCCGTTAAACAACATTCAATTCAATTCAATTAAAGAGTTAGGCAATGTCCTTACAACATTCACACGTATACCATCAACAAACTACATTATCTTTTACTAAAGTGAGTTACTGCCTCGTTGAGCTGTGGGAAGTTAGCACGGAGTTCATTGTTCGGCGTTTGACATTCTGGTTAAAGGTTAGGTATAATTTAATCCTAACACAATAAACCCCTAAAATAATTAACCCCTAACCCAATTAACTCTGCCCCTATCTCTAACAACTATCGAACTCCGAATTACGAACTCCGTTGTGATTTGAAATCCGGTAAATGCCGACCAAACCAGTGTCGATCAGCGCTGTTATGCCAATCGAACCTAATTCGCCTGTCTCTGCGGGTTCGAATCCCACTGGGAGCTCAACGTGTAAGTGAGAAAGTGTCGATTCTTACGGATGGCGGGCGATATATAGTACTTGTTCTACCCAGGAATAAGTGGGTGGTCTGCCTCCACCACACAAATTCGACCATCATACATAGCCTAAAATGTGCTGAAAACGACGTTAAACACCAAACAAACAAACTATTAGCAGGGACTATTTTGTTATTATTTATGTGCGATGACTTAAACCTCATGGCTTTTCTGTTCGTAGGGTAGGACATGTTCCCTTAGCCTCGCCTTAAACAAACTCCATAATTGTTTATAAGATGTATGTAATGTGTAGCTAACATTTTCCTCCTTTTACATATACTACACACAAAGCGATCCAACACACTTTGTTCACCTGCAGAACTATTTATTAGTAGTACTTAAAATAAATGTGCGGAGTCATTTCCGGCGAATAACTGAGATCGTTGCATGAGAGTGCATGAATCTTAATATGAAAAGATGTATATATTAATTACCTTGCGTGGCCTTCCACTGGGAATGCGGAGACTCGAACCCAGACTTGCAGATACCCGGGAGTGCAGACGGATGCCCGTAACCTGTACCACAATAACAAGAGAATGCTATCAGTCAGGTTTTATACTTAAAATAATCGTGATACAACGCAGTAATTCAGCATTACGGTGGTGAGTAAACGTCAAACAAAGCAAAACAATAAAAAGCGAAATATCTTATCGAAAAAATTAAGTATTATATACGGCAATCTCGAAGTATTTCTTAAAGGGACATATGGCAATCTCGAAATATTTCTTAAAGGGGCTCACGGCAATCTTGATTTTTTAAAAAGTTAGTTTTCCTCTTAACTTGCATTTGTTCAATCATTAATATTAATTGTTAGAATAGTTCAAAGTAAATTATTTTTGCATATTACTAACTTATTATAATATTGCACCAGTAATATATTTAAAAAATTGGTAAAATAGTGAAGAAAGTTTAAATCTCAATTTTTTATTTAATTATATGCAAGCAGTTTTAAAGTCAAAATGACGCAGGATAAGCAAATTGTGGAGAAAATTTTAATGTTTGAATAAAACTCAAGATTGCCATGTGTCCCTTTAAGCATTCAAATTATAACCTCTATTTATAATTCAGGTATAATTGTCACTATAAAACCTGCCTGCATTTATATTAATTAGTCTGCCATTGGTTTACATATATTATTGATGTAATATAATCAACAGTCACTAATATGTAAAAATAAATAAATATATATTTTTTCAAAACTAGAAGTTAAATCGAAAAAACTAGGAAAAACTAAGGAGAGGCGGCGATTTTGTTAAACAATCAAGAATACCGTGTATAATTTTAACATTAAGTTGTACCTAAATTAAAATATTATCTGTTTGTCGTTTACGACCCACCTGTGCAGGTAGAAAGGTATTTTTATTTATTTATTTTCATTTGAATTAAAGAATGGGAAATATGTCGATTATCGGATATAATCGATTTGATGTATTAGACCGATGATCGATTATATTGGCTGGCGCAGTAACATGATTTTAATTTATATTATAGTAACCCTTAACCCCCTACATATATATAATGGACTGTTCTTTCTTTGCATTAAGACCATTCCATTTATATGACAATGGGGTGTTTTGGGGGAAATGACTGATCAACAGCCGGACATTGTAAACCCTGATCAGCCTATTATAGTCGTGCTTAGCGGGTGAAGGGTTAACGTTCTGTTTAAGATAATTTTGAAAGTAAATAACAGCAGTCACTAGTTATAACAGTCACTAGTTATAACAGTCACTAGTTATAACAGTCAACTAGTTATAACAGTCACTAGTTATAACAGTCACTAGTTATAACAGTCACTAGTTATAACAGTCACTAGTTATAACAGTCACTAGTTATAACAACAGTCACTAGTTATAACAGTCACTAGTTATAACAGTCACTAGTTATAACAACAGTCACTAGTTATAACAGTCACTAGTTATAACAGTCACTAGTTAAAACAGCAGTCACTAGTTAAAACAGCAGTCACTAGTTATAACAGTCACTAGTTATAACAGTCACTAGTTATAACAGCCACTAGTTATAACAGTCACTAGTTATAACAGTCCATCGTCTGGTTATTGCTTTTGTGCCATTTATCTCCTTTTTTTTCTTCATAAAATTGAACTTTCAATAACACATTTTGGGTAGGAGCAACATAAAAATGGGTATGAAGGTAAAGGGCTGACAAAAAATATATATTGTTTTTATTCTAGGCCTTATACATAGATGTGTAAAATCAAAATATAGTAGGACACAAATCAGTGCCGACGGAATTTCAATTTGTTTCTTTTTTATCTAGCTTCTTTATTGACATCGTTCATTTTAAATATCCCACTAATTATAACATGCAACAGTAGTTCTGTAGATTTATTACACCCCTAACACACAAACAGTTGAATTTCGCAGCAAAATCCAGATAAACATTGCTCTATTCGGACAAATTGTCCCTTTATTTCTCAACTTATGGGGACAGGGTGAAAGGGGTCGATAAAACCCAGATGACATCTTCATGGATGAAGGGCCAGGTGGGTTTTGCATAATTGCCGTTGATTGTCGTTATAATAAATGTTATGAAGCTTATTAATTTTTACGACTTTTGTGATTTTGATTTAAGAACGCATGGAAATGTTCGATTGTAGAGTAGATAACGAATTCAAAACATGTGTTATTAATGATCCGTTTATGCAGCATGCAATGATAACTGCTGAAAGGGTCTGCATTCAACATCGCATCACACCATTTGTCTCCCAGTGCTATAGCTTACACTGCGTTTAAAAACTGGAACTGATAACAAATACACGTTTATGAATAACACGACCATTTTGTTTTTATATACATCTTAGTTAAACATCAAGCTTAAATGTGGGTGGGTGGGGTGGTGGAATTTGAGTGTCTTTTCTGAAATACTTGTGTTTTCAATACTATATATTATACTTTGTAATGAAATAAAAATGTATATCTGTCCGTCCGTCCGTCCGTCCGTCCGTCTGTCTGTCTGTCTGTATGTCTGTCTGTTTGTCTGGTCTGTCTGTTTGCCATGTTTATGTTCTGAATGTGCAAATAAACTGTAAGATGTTCTCATTGAAATAGTTCAACTAAATACGTTATGTTGACCGATCATGCCTACCTGGTGATGGACTTTGTTGTGATGGCCAAGATTTACCGAATCCGGGCTCTGGAAATACAAACAAACAGCAAGATATATTACATGGACGGTAACCAAGCGGTATTGTGTTAGTAAACACAAACGTGCATCAAACGGAGGCCTCGAATAATAAAAAAAACAGCAATAACAAAAGATACGTGATGAATATAAATATACGAATATAAATACAAAACACGTGAAAATCGTGTTGTTATTTCGACGATCGCAAAACTGAAAAAGAAAAAAAGAATAAGGCTATATATATAGAACGACTTGAACACAGTTGGAAAGAACACAGTTGAATGATGTTAAATAAAAATAAATGATCAATGGGCTCGAACCCACGAACCCTCAGACTGAACGCCCTCAAGTAGTGAGACACCTCAACATCTGTGCATTCGTTAGTGGTATACTGTAAACACATTACCAGCTTACAATAACAAATATTTAAACTACTGCGGAAATTAAATGAAATGACATGCGGTTAACACATGATATTAGGTTATATATGGACAGCATCCCAGAGGGAGATGAGATGATGCATGAAGTTTCCCATAAGACATTCCTAAACCAGGGAGAGGACCCGGGGAGCAGAGGTCTGTAGCTCTGAAGTGGAAGGCCGTATCCACTGGACTATCGAAAACTATTGCTGAACCGTGACGAAGAAAGAGCAACCTTTTGTTGCAATTGATATTAACATTTACACTTACTCCAAACAATGAAGGATTTCAAGAAGGAAATTTTAGCTGGTGATCTTTTTCTTTTGTTTTGTTTTTGTTGTTGTTGTTTTTTAAATAAAAAATAACTGTAAATTTATTAACTTTTTCTCAATTGACACCATGAAATAATATTCATTAACTCAAAGGCGAGAGCGATGATATAGTGCAACGATTTCAAGACGGGCACTTAATCGAAACAATGATTATGATATATTTTTTATTTGTCGGTGACTAATTTGGGTAACTTAGAACAGAATGAAACAACTAAAACGTATATTATATACATAGATAATGACCAACATAATCATATACTAATTTACCTCCATGAAAACAATTGGGGAAAAAAAACACATGTCGAATATATGAAATGTATATACTTACCGTAAACCAAAAATCCGGACAGTTATCCGGCTTACGTTCAATTCCGGAAATTACATCAATCAGTATTTAAAACAATATAAGCATGATATAGCCGTGAAGCAAAAATCCGGAGAGTACAGCATAAAAACAATGCCGAGACTATCCATACCAAGCAATACTTTAAATTATATAATCATAGTTACCATGAAACATAAATCCGGACAGTCCGGCATACGAACATTGCCGGAAGTAATCCGACTGTTTGAGAGCCTGTAGCTGCATACTATCCTCGAATGTCCTCTCGTAAAATTTCATTGTCATCTTTTAAATGGTTCGTGAGAAAACACTTCTCATGTAATATGTATCATGTCTGAATTGTCATTTTTTAAGTGTTTTTTTAATTGTTGTTGTTGTTGTTGTTGTTTTTATGTTACACTTTGTTTAAACTTCTCCACAAAGACATGTATACTGCAATTGCAAGAAGTACATTGTCCACGTGTAGTTAAACGTGAAAACAAATTACTTGACACTAATTCACACTATAAAAAAGTAAAAATTTAAAAATTAGTCCTTCAGATGCATCAAAATGCGCATATTCTGATTTCTGAATTGTCTCCAAGTTCTGTTCTATTTCACTTGAAATGAACGAACAATTATGCTCGTGTAGTTTTATATAATGACTAAAAGATAATGTAACTTTGCAATCGATAAAAAAAGCATTAGAGCAGTACCGTTTAAGTGTCTTTATTTCATCCCGCGGTACCTAAATCACTATATTTGTGTATGCCTTACAAGTAGATAGTTATGGAATTGTATTCGTGTGAGGTTTTATGCATTCCATCTCGCGCAGAGAGTTATCCAATCAGGACGCAGGAAGTCGTTTCCATCAACCAATATTTACTCGAGAAGTCATTTACAGCGGAATCAATAATTGGCAAATTTAGACCTTTCGCAGTTTTATGAGAGGTGGTATTTATTTAACAACAATAGAAAATACCCAAAAGCTACCGTTGACGGTTTAAAGCAACGCCCACGTTTGTTATTTGTACCGATTTATAAAACTGACGCGTATGATATTTATTTAGGACACTTGTCGAATCGAAACAGAAGCAGAAAGTCTTGTCATGTATTCCAAAATATAAAACCACAAAATATAGCAGCCAGGTATCGTCGATTTAGTTTAAGTTTTAAGAACTTAATATTATATTACTAGTTTTATACCCGCGTTAAATATTCACAAAGTGCTCAAAACACAAAACATCCCCGCAATGTCGATGATTCTGGAAACTAATGCTTTCGTTTTGGTAATAAACGACAAAATATCTCTACTTGGTGATGTGTTTTTAAATACAACCAATCGATACTGATCGATATGAACGACGAACGTCGACAGAAATAACATGTAAAATGTTTTAATGTAGCTCAAAGAAATCACTTCAACACGCCGGAAATGAAGTTTGTCAAACCGGAAATACATTCGGAAACCGGAAGAAACTGAACTATGGGAAGGAAAATGGCGGTCGTAACAAATCACCATTGAAGTCAATTTTATATGCTTTAGTCAGAATAGTAGGCTCAATATGTATTGAAATTTGTCGGCAGAAGTGCATTAGCATATGAGAAGAGGAGACAATACAACTGTCTACTCCCACATTGCGCAGATTTGTGTTCAATATCCTAACAGTATAAAGTGCTGTATCATTCAACTAAAGAAACGTTATAAAACGCCGTGAATATCCAGCTGAAATTATATCGTTTCTACGAGAGTCATTCAAAAAATTTAAAAATAAACGATTTCAAACTCATGAACTAGTCAAAACGACTCCATACAAGCCATATTTACATATAAACAACGACAACCTAAAATGGATATTGGAAAATATATACTTGGTCGCTAGACATGTAAAACAAAAACTGACTCTGCCCAAAAAATAAATAGTGAATTTGATTAATCAATTTAGTGAAAACTGTAAATTCAAAACACTATACTGAAAGAAATGTTACAGTCTATGTACGACATGGTCTCTGGCTAATTAATGGATATGGTTCATAAGTCTACAATAAACGTTTACGTACTTTTTCTATCTTTCTCTCGGTACATATATATAGTGCTATGCTCGCAAATATATAAAGAAAGTCTATACTTTAATGAAGTCTTTTGTTTACTCTCGCACTTTGCACAATATATTTTTATAATTGACGATTAAAACATAAATGGTATTTTTATATTAAGATGAGTTTTAGCCTGTTTTCCCGTAATGTCTTATTTTTATATACGACTTTGTTGATTGCTTTTTTAATAAATAAAGTGGTAAAATGATTAGAGAGTTCGCGAGTTCGATATTCATCTTTAGCGGTTTCGTGATATACATAATTACGTCACTCGTTATTAAATTTAAAAACATGTTTTGGACACAGCAAAAACTACAAATAAAACATTGAAATAAAAACAAATTGTGTGAATAATTAAATACTGGTTCAGAAATGACACCCGCTAAATCTGCAACCTAAAACACCCCTAACTCGCATTATCAATATTATTGAAGGAAAATATCGGCCTTTTCTGGGAAATTGTTCTACAAGTGGTGGACATATATAGAGGAGATAGACTGTATGTAATCTGAGCTAAAATCTCTGCTAGGGCCTGACAGTTAATCGAAACTTCCATATTCAGAAACCAACGATTTTTGAGTAAATTTAAAAGGTAAACATTGTTAACAATTTCCTTTTCTGACACGAGCATTATTGTTTTAAATAGCATGAAGAGGAAATTGCGAGATAATAACTTCCGAATGAGGATGTGTCAACAAACCAATGCTGCATTTCAGTTTTTGTTAATTATGTTATAGACATGCTTCTAACAAATGACGCCCTAACTTGATATATTGCAGTTAACATTTAATAAAATATGTGTTTCTATTATCTCACTGTTTGTGTTATTAAAAGAAATGAGATCCCCTGGACATTGGAAGGTACAACAATAAGAAATAGTTGCATACTCTGTTTTATATCAATATAACTAGACACAATATGTCACACATTTAGGAATTTCTCGTACGAATATGTCACACATTTTTATGAATAACGGGGTACGAATATGTCACACACATTTAGGAATATGTCGTACGTATATGTCACACACATTTAGGTATATGTCGTACGTATATGTCACACACATTTAGGAATATGTCGTACGTATATTTCACACACATTTAGGAATATGGCGTACGTATATGTCACACACATTTAGGAATATGTCGTACGTATCTAAATCGAGGAGCAAAAGACGTGAATTTTTGAGCTCCGGACTTATGTTAATTTTTTACGGATTATCTGTGGCTTTCTATTGCGAAAATTATACGAAACTGGAGATACTAATTCATAGTTTTATAATAAATTTTTTTTTGATTAACTGTGTTATTAAAAAGTTGATATTTGAGGAAAAAACTAATTGAAAGTGTATCAGTTATACATAAAATCAGCTCATGAATAAAGAACTTCTTTGTGCTCTATGCTTCGTGCCCATCCTGCCAGTGTAAAAGACATTAGTCCACTCTTAGTGGGTCACTTGGAGTTTATTTCGTAACTAGCAAGGAAGTGCAAAACATTTTTGCGGAATAAATACGTTTAATTTCTTATGATCTATCCGGATATTTGAAAGTGTGATAATTTAATGTCTACGAAACGTCTAGTTAATGTGAACGAACGAAACGTTTAATTGTACGATTTCATAGAAGGCTCTTTATGCCTTGTTCTATTTAAAGATCACAACAATACTGAGATTGTTTACTATTGACATCATGGAAAAGATAGACGAAGACGTATCTTTCAACTTTTGGCGACATAGCAGCAACAGTGAAAACAGTGATGCCACTACTGATGACAATTCTACGCTGAATTACACTATGTCCCAATCTCAAAGCAAATATGAGTCACAAGATGATGCTACTATCCATGACGAATCTTTCTCTTCAGAGGCTAGCCAGTCGTTATTAATTATTCCGACATCACGTATGGTGGTTCCAAAAACCAGACAGGACTTTACATCTCTTAACTCCTCGCTATTAATCATTTTGCCACACAATTGCAATGTGTATCCTGAAAATAGTCAATCGCTACTGACTGGTGTATCGACACCTGTAACCTCGAAATCAAAATCTGACCAAGGACTTTCGTTTCATGAAACAAACAAAGAACTGCCTCTAAATCAGACATCGACACTTGTAAACAAAAGACTTTGTGATGGAAATTTGACACGAAATGACATAACATATGAACAAGGGTTACAGAATCAAGTGCTGTTGAAGGAAATAAAAAGTCAAATTGATTTGTTGCAGCAACTGAGTTTAAACCTACAGGGTCAAGTGGAACAATGCAACTTGAAAATAGACACTTTGATCGAGAAATCTGCTACTATGCCTCAAATTGGATGTGCTCACAATATATCGGATACGACAGAAGGTGAAAACTCCGAACTTGGAAAAACCACTTATAGTCAGATCTTGACTAGGAACGAAACCTGCTTGCAAAATAACCAACAGCAAAACAACAATCAGCGAAAGAAAAATGGAAGCAAAGCTGTAAAATTGACACAGAAAATACAAACGGCGGAAAAACCGTCTTTGAAAATGGCGACTAATCACAATCAGGCACGCAAAATTGAAGTGGTGATTAATAGACCAAGCTCCGACCCTGGAACATGTAACCATGACCTGCCGCCTGTGTGTGATGAAACCGCACCTATAAGACGACACGACCAAGACAGAAATCCTACAAGAGACCACTCTCAATCACCAAATAAAAAGATTCTTTTAATGGGTGATTCAATTTTTAACAGAATAAATATGAAAGGTTTAAATTCCTACGTACACAAACATTCTGTTTCAGGAGCCACTGTGGAAACCTTACTTAGAGATATCGAAGTATTCGATATTATGAACTTTGAATCCATTCTCATTTACATCGGAGGAAACGATCTTTCTAGAAATGCGGATCACGATCTTCTAGAAGAACAGTATGATCAACTGATAGCCATGATTAAATCTCGAAATCCAAAAATCAAAGTTATTCTTTCAAAGTTGGCACCGCGAGGGGATGTTGACGTTACAGTGGTCAACATGATCATCGAACGGTTAGCATTACATCATGGAATCGAATATGTAGATAATTTTAGGTCGTTTTACGATAGAAACGGACAACTCATTATGCGTTTCTTTAATTTCACTGACCATATTCATCCGTCAAATTCGGGGATCAAGCGGATTTTGGGAACAATCAATGAAGTCATTCACATAGTTTATGACTTTACGCAATGTGTATATCCACCACGTGCGGCAAATAACTACCGTGGTAATCGAAATGTTAGGCGAACTGGCGGTACAAGAATGGACGATGATCGATGTTTAAATTGTTTTGAAAGCAACCACCAGACTCACGAATGTAGACACAAACAACCAATAACGTGCTGGTATTGCGGTCTGATTGGCCATAAATCTGACAAATGTTGGAATTAGGAAATCGGCAAAGAAGCCGTTTCCTGTGGCATAGAAAGTGCAAATTATTTCGCAACTCTGCAAATCATTTGTGACACTTGCAATGGAACTAACTGTAACTGTGACTTATTTTCCCAGAGTAAAAGCTGTTTAAATGATAATAGGAATACATGTATATATAATATAAACGATGACAATGACGTTCAAGAAAACATTATCAGTTCTAATGTAATGAACTTAGGACTACCTAAAAAAGGCTTAAATATTGGTCATCTTAATATTCAAGGACTTACTTCAAAAATTGACCAAATAAAACTTTATTAACATCCGATATGAATAATGTACACTTTCTTGCACTGAGTGAGACCAAATTTACAAACGAGCATAAAACGGAAGCTTTTCATATCAGTGGATATCAAATACCTTTTCGTAAGGATCGATTATATAATGGTGGTGGTGGTTTGATGGTATATGTAAAAAATAAGATAAATTGCATGAGGAGAGTAGACTTAGAAGACAATAAAATTGAATGCATTTGGCTTGAAATCAAACCTAAGCAAGTAAACCTTTTCTTATTGGGTCTATCTACAGGCACCCTGATTCAAAAGTTATCTGGAAAGAATTGTTTGAAGAGCATTTAGAAAAAATACAATCAGAAGAAAAAGAAATCATATTATTAGGAGACATAAATAGAGATTTATTAAACATGCAAATAAAATATGATTGGTCTAGTTATATCTTATCGTTGGGATTAGTCCAGTTAAATAATGAACCGACACGAATATCGTCTTCTTCAAGCACACTTATAGATCACATTTACACAAATTCGGAAGAAAATATTTCACATATTAAGATTCCAAAAATTGGTTTAAGTGACCACTATCCTATTTTCTGCACAAGAAAAATTCATTGCTACGCCAAGATAAACGATCACCAGACAATTGAGTACCGATCTTTTAAAACATTTAATGAAATCAATTTTCAGCATGATCTAAATTTAGTTGATTGGGAAACTGGATCAATCTCGGAGGCAAATATAATTCTTGAAAACTGGGTTAATAAATTTTCAGATAAAGTAGATAAACATTTGCCATTTAAAAACCATCGAGTAAAACATATACACCAACCTGAATGGCTTACGCCTAATATTTTAGACGCTATTAAAGAGAGAGATCAATATAAAATGCAAAATGATATGAACAATTATAAAATATCTAGAAATAAAGTGATTAAACTAATAAAGGAATCTAAAAAAATGTCATACGAAAGAAAAATAGAGGACGGAAAATCCGACCCAAAATCTATATGGAAAATCTTTAAGGAGTTAGGAGCCTCTTCCAAATCCTCGGGCAAATCCAACACAATAAATCAATTAAATATTATTGGGACAGACATTACCGATTCATCTTTAATGGCTGATGAGTTTAATAATTTTTTCATAAACATAGCAGCAAATTTGAAACAACCAATTCCGAACTCAGATTTCAATTTGATAAACGATTTTGTAAACAAAAAGGTCCCTGAGCAGATGTTTTTCAATATCCCATTAATAACCGAAGATCAGGTGCGAAATATGTTGGTAAACTTAGATTCTTCAAAAGCAACTGGGCTTGACCAAATTGGCCCAAAACTTCTCAAACTATCAGCTAATTGCATATCAAACAGTATTTCACATTTAATTAATAGTAGTATTAAACAAGGTGTATTTCCAAACACCTGGAAACATGCGAAAGTGTTTCCGTTATTTAAAGCCGGACCGTCGGACGGTGTAAACAATTATAGGCCTATTTCTGTATTACCTACAATATCAAAATTAATTGAAAGACATGTGCATGATTCATTCATGCGTTTTCTACAATTCTATCAGCTTTTATGTAAGTCACAAAGTGGTTTCAGGAAACAACATAGCTGTGAAACAGCTTTGGTTTATATGATAGATAAATGGCTAAAGGCATTAAATGAAGGAAAATTTGCAGGTGCTATAATGGTAGATTTCCGGAAGGTATTCGATCTGGTGGATCATAACATTTTGCTTCAAAAATTAAAGTTGTATAAATGTGGCGAGCTTACACTGCAATGGTTCAAATCTTACCTGTCAGATAGGAAACAAGTCGTATCTTTGAAAGGTGCTCTTTCTAAGGAACAAACAATAACGTGTGGGGTACCTCAAGGGTCCATACTAGGACCTTTAATGTTTTTGGTGTTCATCAATGACCTTCCCCTTGAACTGAATGGCATTGTTTCTAATACAGATATGTATGCAGACGATACTACCATATACGAAATAAACGAATCCAAAGATATAATAGAAATAAATCTACAGAAAGCTCTTGATATTTTGAAAGTCTGGTGCTTGCATAACGGTATGGTATTAAATGCGTCTAAAACGAAAGTCCTTTTTGTAACCACACCACATCGACGTGCCAGATTAGAAAATAAATCACTTTCTTTGCGCTATAATGACATTGATTTACAGATTACTACCGGTGATAAAATTTTAGGAGTAAATATAAATGAAAATTTAAAATGGGATGACCACATATTGTTTATTAAGAAAAAAATAGCCAGAAATGTATGGTTACTGTCAAGAATAAAATATTTTATTCCTTTGAATTATCGAGTTATTTTCTATAAAGCTTACATACAGCCACATCTAGACTTTTGTAATGTAATCTGGGGTAACACAAGTCGAAAAAATATCAACAGCCTTTTAATAATGCAAAAAGGGCATGTCACGTTATTTTAGGTGAACAGTATATTACTTTTCAAGCCGCTATGGAACAACTAAATTGCCTCACAATTGATCAGCGAATTATACTTCAAAAGGCCAAATTTATGTATAGAGTTTCGAACAATACTGCCCCTTCATATATTTACGATATGTTTACTACTCGTAATTCAACTGACAGAAGTCTTCGATCACTAACTGATACTAATTTTAGTATTCCTAAGCCTAATCGGGAACTTTTCAAGGGCAGCATGTCTTACTCCGGGACCATTTTATGGAATAATATTCCAGAGCACATTCAGAAGTGTGCAACAATGAAAAGTTTTACAAACAACTGCATGAAATGGATAAATGAAAAACAACATTAAACTCGATATAGATATCATCTCATCTTATTATTGTGTAAATATCGTTCAAACTACCACCACCAACAATGTTATTATGTTTACATATATCTTATGTATCTTGCCTTTCTTGTATTTTGTATCATGTATTTGTTACAGAGGGCCCCAAGGAAGATTAGTATAAACTAATTGGGTCACCCTCGATAAATAAAGACTTTCAATTCAATTCAATATGTCACACACATTTAGGAATATGTCGTACGTATATGTCACACACATTTAGGAATATGTCGTACGAATATGTCACACACATTTAGGAACTACACAAGCAAATATATTTATCTTCATTGTTATTTTTTGAGGATTTTTTTTTATGTTTTTTGTTTGAATGGAGTTATAGATCTTTTTGATTTTACCAGACTATGCAAACAATTGTTAACATTTATACTAATGAAACAAAGAACACCGGTTCGACCGGCTTTTATCTCTTTAAATTGTATATGGCGGGAAATTGATACGGTGAAATCGCAACAATGCTGGGAAAATTAAATTCTTTCAAACAAGGCACACAACTTTAGAAATGTAACTGTTTGTGTGACAATCTCGAATAAAAATCTTACGATAAATCTATCATTTGTAACGAGAACACCGACACAACATCAAACGATGTTACATTGACTTTCTTTCGATTAATTTCCGATCACACGGAAGTGCCAATTTCCCGCTTTTTCCTTCTACAAACTAAGAAATGTTGTCCTTACAGGAAAATCTGTGAGAAAGCACAGCTCTAAGCAGACGATAACAAACACGGTACAAGAATAATGCTCAATTCTGTTTACCGTCACAACAAAAAATAAACATGGCCAGTTATAATGATATATTTACTTTCCTACTCAAAATAAATACGCGTAATGACATCATATATTGATTTAAAGAAAAATTTGATACATTGATACTAGCATAAGAATAGTAAGTACATAAAAGTCTCGCAGGTAGGAAGAAACCTGTTAAAATATTAAATGCGCCATTCTGTAGTATTCCAAAGTGACCGCAAACGTTTGATGAACCCTGACAATAAGCATCGTTACTAAGACGCTTTCAGTAGTGCAAACAGGCTCAATGGCGGATTACACCAAAAGCAAATAAGAAACAAAGGCAGAAAATAGGATACATGGATGAAAGCGGCATAAGTGTGTACATATTAAGTATCTTAAAGCGGCTTGTTGTGTTTAATATTTACTTTAACTGTAATTCAGCGTATCTTTTACGTTTGTTACGATGCAGCCATAAAGAGAACCCGTTATTTCATTCATTTTAGCCCCTTTTAGCGGTTTATAACATGTGAACCGGTGTTCGCACCCAATGACGAAGAGTTTGGCTCCAAGAATAATAAAAAAATAAAATAATAATGTTTGGAAAAAAAATCGGTTGTGTCTGGTTTCGTAAAGCACGTTTAATCGTTGTATACATGTGTGTTTCACTTATGTTCACATTAAGCTGTTAACTTCTATCGGTTATAATACACAAGCTTCCGTTTTACTTACATTTCTGCAAATAAAAGTCCTTTTATAACGTCCATGTACATGCAAATAAGGATGCATGCGTATATATAGCTTCATGCATATGGCTTTGATGCATAGCTCAAATGACGTTACCAGCTTTTGTTGAACAGGTTCCGCCACTGTTGTGGATATATGACTGTGTCTGGGAGAGGGGACTTTGCCCGTGCCCTGTGGCAGGTTCGGAAGACGAGTTATATGCTGAAAATAGTATCATGTTTTGGTGAAATATATGTAAATACATGCTGAAAAGGGGATCCCCTGAAAGCAACGAGCAAAAACAAAAGAAGGGAAATGTCTATAATATGAAAAAGTTTCAAAATTAATGTCATTCTTATTTATATAAAAATGCAACATATCGGAATACCAAATAAAAAAGAGTCTATAGTAACCTGGTGCAATTTAAAACTGTTCTATATTTCTCCGATTTTTTTAATTCAGGTCTTATTATTTTACAAATGTTAATATGGCATTCAATCCTTTAGAAAAAACGAATTGTCTTGGGGATCCAACTCAATGGCTGTAAAGTATTTTCCTGAAAAGTTCATGACTTGTTACATTATTTAGATGCTGTTCACACTTACAATCCCGCAAGTAGTTCAGGTGAGTCAGCAGCTTTTCAGCCGCCTGGTAAGGGCCGAGATGTTTGATGAATTCATCACGTGACATGTTGCAGAGCTCGCGCCCATTCACATCCGGGAACTTGTCGACATCGATGACGTCTTTTAGACTGTATTCACCGACTGCCCAGTCCAACCAGTCCTTGACGTGGGTCATCGTCCATCGTGATGGATCTAGGATTGGACCGAGAAGTGTAAGGAATGTAGCGACACAGCGAAACAATATCGTCATTAAGTGTTCTGAATAACTTGGTCGAGGGTGAACAAATGATTAAAATCGGATTATAAACAAAGAAGATATGATCATTTGAAGGTTCTATGGAAGCCGCCATTTTGAAAACTATGACATCACAGTTCTAGATTACTATATAGGAATATTTATAAATATGTTAATTACCTAATTTACAGAGGGAAAATCACAGTAAAGGTATGAACAGTAAGTACAGTAAGTGTCATAATGCATTATATGGCCAGTAAAGGATTTTGCATTCATTTGTTTGCTTTAAATGATATTTACCAGTATGCCATATATGGTAATTTAGATCTATGGCGTCATAGTTCTCAAAGTGGTGACTTCCATATCCGTTTTGGAATAACCATCTTATTATTTGTTTTTCAGAACTCCCAATAAAAAAGATTGTTTGGCTGTGTCGCTACATTCCCTTTAACCAATAACTCATTGGCAGTAAATTGTTTCAATGCATAAATATATCATGCGCGCTGGTCTAATTTCAGACAACAATAGTTGTTTGAAATAATAAATAAATATACTAGTTTGTGTTGCAGTATTTAAAAAGAAAATGAGCAAAGAAGACTGAAAATACTTCATTTTATCCGCAACAAAGAAACGAAGCTAACTAGTGAATCGTTTTTCTATGCCCATATGTTTTTTTCAATGAGGCTTTGATAATACTAATTGATGACTATACAATTAGTACTTTTTTTGTGCGCCTGTGCTCGGCGATGCGGACTTAGTCTTCATCATCAACTCTCTATGCTGAAATATGGACGATCGGAGGTATATCTCATAGTCATTGATATCAACTCGGAATTGGGCTTGTGAAACCAATGATAGATTCTGCGGCTCTTTTCAAGTCTTTCTCATTGTTCTTTACACTCATGAAACTTCATAGTTCTCTACACTCATGAAACTTCATAGTTCTCTACACTCATGAAACGTCATAGGTTCATCTCCCTTGTTGAAAGCAGGAACCAAATGTGTATCCATTGTATCGACGCCAACAAGTAGATACCATGTAATGAGTTGAGGTTTCGTAATACTATTTAATAAAAGAGGAAAAATAAAATAACTAATGACAAATATACATTTAAAAAACACTGGTTTTTCTCTCTGTATTTTTTTTATCAAAATTGAAAAAAAATTGTGCACATAATTTATAAATCATTAGTATTAATTTATATGGCGCTTAAAGTCTTAAATAAGTACTTGTTTTTTGTTCGAATAGAAGAAGAAGAAGAAGAAGAAGAAGAAGAAGAAGAAGAAGAAGAAGAAGAAGAAGAAGAAGAACAACAACAACAACAACAGCAACAGCAACAGCAGCAGCAGTAACAGCAACAGCAACAACAACAACAACAACGTTACCAAAGTGTAATTTCTTCTGGTGGTTTATGTCTCATTTTGTTTCTTTTTATCAATTTAATACAGAAATAATGTATTTGAACAATTAAAAAACAACAACAGCAACAACAAAAATACAAGCAAAACATCAATATGTACTCCTTTAAAGTTACAATGATTGGTCAATAAACAATACTTGGTCGTACAATGATACTGGTATTGCCTCCAGTCCCTTTACAGCGTTGTTTACTTTTAATTCAGGTGTTAGCTGCCAAGTAAAATGTGTGTTTGTTTTTTCAATCGAGCAAATATGTTCTCTAAAATTGGATTTCATATCTTGTTCAGGAAATAAAATTTAAAAAACATACTAAAGTCTGCCGTTCGATATATAACCCTGTCATACAAATTACATCGCGTGTCTATCACCTTGATTCGGTATAAATGGCTAATAAATTTGTAAACAGTTTGTGCTCATTTTTCAACCGAAAAACACAAACTTTGTCATAACTTTTCGAGAGAAAAATGCCACATTTCTCGCGCAGATCTACGACTAACGCCGCCCAGTAAATTGTTATAACTCTTTCATGTGAAGTATGCTGATATCAATCGTTATAATTGATAGTTATCAAAAAGTTAGATAGCTATTAATAGCTGTTATGCTGAGGTTAATTGAGCGGAAAAGCTGTAAAGCACAGTTGCCACTTGTGAAAAAGTCAAAAGTTGGTATAATTATGACAAATTCGATTTTAAACAGAACAGAGCATATTCTTTAATTATGGCGTAAATGTTTCTCGTTATCTTAATACATTTTTGTTTTATTACGTGACATGTCATATTTATTCAGTTATCATAAAATATCTAAGTTTAAATGACTCTGTTTGAAAATATTTCAATTACTGAATAGAGATTCGAATATACTAAAAATCTCTTAAAATGTATATCACATTTCTTTTGTAAATATTGTATATATGTATATCATTGAGGGCCTCATGGCCCACTGACTAGTTTCAAATGAGTTCTCTCGTTAAATAAAGTCTTTATTATTATTATTATTATTATTATTATTATTATTATTATTAATATTATTATTATTATTATTATTATATTATTATTATATTATTATTAATATTATTATTATTATAGTATTATAAGTATTATTATATTATTATTATTATTATTATTATTATTATTATTATTATTATTATAATTATTATTATTTTCAATTAAATGATGTTTTTCTTTATACATTATTAAAGGTATATACGGTTATCTTTTTTTAAAAATCGCGCGTCCTGTTATTTCTTCTTCATAACTTGCATTTACTGAATAATTACGTGAACAGATCGACGTATTTCTTTTTTAAATATTACTTATTTTTAACTCCATTGTACCAATACTATATATGTCAACTTGAATAAAGAAAACTCCAGGGCCCAGTTGTTTAAAGATCCGTTATCTTAACCGAGCGTAAAGTCAAAATTTCAAATCTCATTTCCGAAAAATGAATATTTCTACCAGAAATTGAGCATATGAAAGCATTATGTTAAGAAGAAATGCAAATAAAAACTTGTAGTAGTACAAAAACATATTTTTATGAGAAAATGTACATCGAAAGTTTACACTAACCAGGACCCGTCTATATTACCCGTGTATATGAGTCCCTGCACTAACCAAGGATTAAACTACAACTGGGCCCAGATTTAAAGTGACACTGACAAGGATAAATAAATCAAGGAACTAATTGTAATGGTTGATAATTACGTCAATATTGCCATGTGTCCCTTTAAGCTATTACACAAAAACACTGAGACATTATCCTTAGATCCTAATTGGCGAACAAGAGGTTTAATGTGCGTTCTGCGTGTATATAAACCACTTGATAAAACCAACATGAAAGATGTTCTTGAGTAGGACATAAACGCGTAAAATCAATATTGAAAACAATATTTTATTCACTAAATAGAGGATCTTACATGAGTGTTCGTTTTATATGACATCCATTTGTTTGAATTATTCACGGATATTCCCATTTAATTTTAACAAATACAATCGAACTCCTAGTATTATCGCTAAACATTGCATGACGTCATTCGATGTTATTACATATGTGGTAATACCAAACATACGAGAAGTCGGTGCTTATCGGTACACTACAGATCTGATCTGGGTTGTTATCCCTTTTTTAAATTATATTTTATGGTTTCAGTAGCCGTTTCGATTTTTAGACAACATGTCAAGATTTGCACCGGCCGGTCAATTATTACCATGTATATATGTGTTTGATAATAACATTCTGGATAATAATGTGACAAATTAAAGCAATTGATATTTTACTATGATACAGCTGTATGAATTGGACCTACTGCTGTGGCTATTTGTGAGTCAGATGACACGGCTGTAGCAATAGCTTCAGAATCAATTGCTCAATAGTTTACTATTGTACACAGGAAAAATATCTAGGCATGAAATTATTATGTCTACATATGTAATACATATGCATTCCACATATGTATTTCATATGAAAGTAACACATATGTAATACATATGAAAATATATTTTACTAAAAAATATTAAAAATAAAAAAGGATGTTAAATCATTTTCTACAACATTCTAACATTATTAATTTTTTTTTTTATGTATTTCAGGTATAACAATTTCATATGAAATACATATGTATACATTTCATATGTGGTACAGGTGGTACACGTGTATTATTTAACATATATGTATGCAAATAATAAGAAAGTAACACATATGTGGCACATGTCACAACATAATTTCTGTGTACACAGTTATATGCATGTTTGATATTGTATAATCTCATGTAAATCTAAAAAAAATGGCACGGTTACATTTTATGAATTGTTGTATCTATATATGTAAGTACTATTGTACTGTGATGGACTTAAATTCGCAATAAAAACATATATACGACGTATTCAATGGCATACATTATTTATGAAAAAAACACTCTTAAATGTGTTTTCATAAGAT
The DNA here is from genome assembly GCA_037043455.1 of Cyrtodaria siliqua. Lineage (NCBI taxonomy): Eukaryota > Metazoa > Mollusca > Bivalvia > Adapedonta > Hiatellidae > Cyrtodaria > Cyrtodaria siliqua. The sequence continues at coordinate 87,364 of JAWPHD010002194.1, forward strand.
AATTTAATGCAGTGAACAACTCCAACACATTTTGCCATATTATAAAATGAATTTTACAACTATGCTCCGTGGACGTAATAGTAAAGACGGTGCGTCTAAAACGTTCTCGCCCCTCACCCACTGGGAGCTCGACTTGTCAAGTGAGAAAGTGTTGATTCTTACGGATGGCAGGTATACAGTACTGGTTCTACACAGGAAAAATGGGGTGGTCTGCCTGTACTACAACAAATCGACCGTCATGTATAGCCTAATATGAGCTAAATATGACGTAAAACACCATTCAAACATTCGTGCTCGTTACACATATGAACCAATAGTGTTACTGGTAAAATGTAACAAGAAAGAAAGTAAAACCAGCAACAACTATATTTTTTAAAAATATAATCAACAAACTTTATTCAAATACTATAAAGAAAAATATTCACTTACAGAAACTATATAAAATGGATCCAGTATTTCTTCTTGAACCCGATTTGGAAACTATTTAAAGAAACGGCGCATCTTTAATTGTTATATAAACCAACTCACTAAAGGAGACTCAACAATCACTAGTAATTGTTAAATAAACCAACTCACTAATGGAGACAACAATCACCAGTAATTTTTATATAAACCAACTCACTAAAGGAGACTCAACAATCGCCAGTAATTGTTATATAAACCAACTCACTAAAGGAGACTCAACAATCACCAGTAATTGTTATATAAACCAACTCACTAAAGGAGACTCAACAATCACCAGTAATTGTTATATAAACCAACTCACTAAAGGAGACTCAACAATCACCGGTAATTGTTATATAAACCAACTCACTAAAGGAGACTCAACAATCACCGGTAATTGTTATATAAACCAACTCACTAAAGGAGACTCAGCAATCACCGGTAATTGTTATATAAACCAACTCACTAAAGGAGACTCAACAATCACCAGTAATTGTTATATAAACCAACTCACTAATGGAGACTCAACAATCACCAGTAATTGTTATATAAACCAACTCACTAATGGAGACTCAACAATCACCGGTAATTGTTATATAAACCAACTCACTAAAGGAGACTCAACGATCACCGTTAATTCTTATATAAACCAACTCACTAAAGGAGACTCAACGATCACCAGTAATTGTTATATAAACCAACTCACTAAAGGAGACTCAACAATCAATAGTAATTGTTATATAAACCAACTCACTAAAGGAGACTCAACAATCACCGGTAATTGTTATATAAACCAACTCACTAAAGGAGACTCAGCAATCACCGGTAATTGTTATATAAACCAACTCACTAAAGGAGACTCAACAATCACCGGTAATTGTTATATAAACCAACTCACTAAAGGAGACTCAACAATCACCAGTAATTGTTATATAAACCAACTCACTAAAGGAGACTCAACAATCACCAGTAATTGTTATATAAACCAACTCACTAAAGGAGACTCAACAATCACCGGTAATTGTTATATAAACCAACTCACTAAAGGAGACTCAACAATCACCGGTAATTGTTATATAAACCAACTCACTAAAGGAGACTCAACAATCACCGGTAATTGTTATATAAACCAACTCACTAAAGGAGACTCAACAATCACCGGTAATTGTTATATAAACCAACTCACTAAAGGAGACTCAACAATCACCGGTAATTGTTATATAAACCAACTCACTAAAGGAGACTCAACAATCAGCAGTAATTGTTATATAAACCAACTCACTAAAGGAGACTCAGCAATCACCAGTAATTGTTATATAAACCAACTCACTAAAGGAGACTCAGCAATCACCGGTAATTGTTATATAAACCAACTCACTAAAGGAGACTCAACAATCACCAGTAATTGTTATATAAACCAACTCACTAAAGGAGACTCAACAATCACCAGTAATTGTTATATAAACCAACTCACTAAAGGAGACTCAACAATCACCAGTAATTGTTATATAAACCAACTCACTAAAGGAGACTCAACAATCACCGGTAATTGTTATATAAACCAACTCACTAAAGGAGACTCAACAATCACCGGTAATTGTTATATAAACCAACTCACTAAAGGAGACTCATCAATCACCGGTAATTGTTATATAAACCAACTCACTAAAGGAGACTCAACAATCACCAGTAATTGTTATATAAACCAACTCACTAAAGGAGACTCAACAATCACCAGTAATTGTTATATAAACCAACTCACTAAAGGAGACTCAACAATCACCGGTAATTGTTATATAAACCAACTCACTAAAGGAGACTCAACAATCACCGGTAATTGTTATATAAACCAACTCACTAAAGGAGACTCAACAATCACCAGTAATTGTTATATAAACCAACTCACTAAAGGAGACTCAACAATCATCGGTAATTGTTATATAAACCAACTAACTAAAGGAGACTCAACAATCACCGGTAATTGTTATATAAACCAACTCACTAAAGGAGACTCAACAATCCCCAGTAATTGTTATATAAACCAACTCACTAAAGGAGACTCAACAATCACCGGTAATTGTTATATAAACCAACTCACTAAAGGAGACTCAACAATCACCGGTAATTGTTATATAAACCAACTCACTAAAGGAGACTCAACAATCAGCAGTAATTGTTATATAAACCAACTCACTAAAGGAGACTCAACAATCAGCAGTAATTGTTATATAAACCAACTCACTAAAGGAGACTCAACAATCACCGGTAATTGTTATATAAACCAACTCACTAAAGGAGACTCAACAATCACCGGTAATTGTTATATAAACCAACTCACTAAAGGAGACTCAACAATCACCGGTAATTGTTATATAAACCAACTCACTAAAGGAGACTCAACAATCACCGGTAATTGTTATATAAACCAACTCACTAAAGGAGACTCAACAATCACCGGTAATTGTTATATAAACCAACTCACTAAAGGAGACTCAGCAATCACCGGTAATTGTTATATAAACCAACTCACTAAAGGAGACTCAACAATCACCAGTAATTGTTATATAAACCAACTCACTAAAGGAGACTCAACAATCACCAGTAATTGTTATATAAACCAACTCACTAAAGGAGACTTAACAATCACCGGTAATTGTTATATAAACCAGCTCACTAAAGGAGACTCAACAATCACCGGTAATTGTTATATAAACCAACTCACTAAAGGAGACTCAACAATCACCGGTAATTGTTATATAAACCAACTCACTAAAGGAGACTCAGCAATCACCGGTAATTGTTATATAAACCAACTCACTAAAGGAGACTCAACAATCAGCAGTAATTGTTATATAAACCAACTCACTAAAGGAGACTCAACAATCACCAGTAATTGTTATATAAACCAACTCACTAAAGGAGACTCAACAATCACCACTAATTGTTATATATACCAACTCACTAAAGGAGACTCAGCAATCACCGGTAATTGTTATATAAACCAACTCACTAAAGGAGACTCAACAATCCCCAGTAATTGTTATATAAACCAACTCACTAAAGGAGACTCAACAATCACCGGTAATTGTTATATAAACCAACTCACTAAAGGAGACTCAACAATCACCAGTAATTGTTATATAAACCAACTCACTAAAGGAGACTCAACAATCACGGAAGCCTGTGAAGTAGCGAATGATTTCAAAAGCTTTTCTATTAATATAGCAACACACTTAAAACAACCTATTCCAGAATCCCGTTTTGAAAAGGTTTTTCATTTTATTAATGATAAAGTCTCGTCTGATGATCTTTAACATTCCTTTTATAACGGAAGCTCAAGTTACGAAGTTTCTAGTTAATTTAGATATCTCAAAGTCAACGGGTCTGGATGACATTGGTCCAAGACGTTTAAAGGGATCTGCAGTATATATTGCAAAGAGCATAGCCTATATTGTTAATTGCAGCTTTCGGTTGGGTTCTTTTCCTGATGTATGCAAAATTGCTAAAGTCAAACATTTATTTGAAACAGGTGCTGCGGATGATGTTAATAATTATCGTCCAATTTCTATTCTACCTACTCTTTCTAAAATGATTGAAAGGCATGTATATGATTCATTCCTGGAATTCCTCCTTTCTTTTGAATTACTAATACAGTCACAAAGTGGATTTCGTAAAATTCACAGCTGTGAAACAGCACACGTTTTTATGATAGATAAATGGCTTACAGCCCCAAATGAAGGAAACATTTTTGGAACAATCATGGTAGACTTTAGAAAAGCATTTGATTTAGCTGATCACGATATATTATTGAAAAAGTTAAAACTTTATAAATGTAGCGATTTGACCATAAAATGGTTCATATCATACCTAAGTGACCGGAAACAAAAAGTAGAGATGATGGTACTTTTTCAAACTTAAATGGTGTTACCTGTGGAGTACCATAAGGTTCCTTACTTGGCCCCCTGTTCTGTTAATATCCATTAATGATTTACCTCTTCATATGAGTGACACAGTAAGTCTGATATGTATCTGATATGTATGCTGACGATACAATAATATATGATATTAATGATTCGTTAATTACAATTGAAAATAACCTGCAAGCTGCACTGCATATATTGCAAAACAGGTGCTTAGAAAACGGCATGGTATTAAACACTGATAAAACTAAAGTCTTATTAATTACAACACCTCAGAAGCGATCAGTACTACAACACTCACATATGTCTTTAAACTATAATAACACTGATATTCAATTGACCTCTAAAAGTATAGTATAAAGCGTAAACATGAATGGAAACCTTAAGTGGGATGCACATATACTTCGCATTCGAAAGAAATTATCATCATATCTGTGGGTATTATCTAGAATAAAGCAATACATTCCGCTTAACTATGGAATTATTTACTATAAGGCTTATATCCAGCCACATTTACATTTTTGCAATATTAAATGGGGAAATACAACGAAACATTAATAGTCTTTTAAAAATACAAAGAAGAGCTTGTCTTATTATATTAGGCAACGAATATACATGTTTAAATGATGCAATGAACACTATAAATGCAATGACAATTGACCAAAGAGTTGTTCTCAATAAAGCTAATTTAAAGTTTCTAAGCAGCTTGTTCCTTCTTATATATTGGATATATTTGAGTTACATGACATAAGGTCGCACAATTTACGATCCCATTTTGATATTAAATTTACGATTCCTAAGCCAAATAAGGAGCTTTTTAAAGGAAGCATAACTTATTCTGGGCGTGTAATTTGGAACGAAATCCCAGAGCATATAAGATCTTGCACGTCAGTTAAATCTATTTCAAACAAGTATATAAAGTGGATAAAAAGTACTGTATATCTGAAATTGTTTTCGTTAAAATTGTTATTGAATCAAAATATAGATTTTTATTTTTTGTTAACATTTTTGTTTCCATTGTCAATATCGTTGTGTTGCTACAAACTTGTATACATGTTTCTGTTTCCTATGTTGCTTTGTAAAGACGGCCTCAGGGAAGATTAGTAATTTTACTAACTGGGCTACCGTCTTAAAATAAGTCTTCAATTCAATTCAACTATCCGATATACGAATAAAACCCAAATAATATTAGCAAGTGTCCCTTTAATCTGAATTGTGTCAAGTGTCTCTTTATTATATTTTAACTTCAAGTCTTTCAAGGTTTATTAATTCATTATAGTCCAAAGGTCCAAATAATCCAAATATCCAATGTCACCAGATGAGCACAATATTGTTTTTAAAATCCTCTAACAATATATTTTAATTCACAGCATCCAATGTTTTGTAAATTCTCAATAATTAACCAGCTACTCCACTTTGGATACTAATACTGAAAACCACACAAGTTATACTATGGCCAGCTTTATATACCAACATGGAACATTCTAGATTAAAGAAGGTTCTGTAACAATCTGCACATCTCAGTATGTAAACAATAAATTTTAAAATTACTAGAATCAGCTATTTATATGTGTGCTATTAATTGAAACAATCTGACAACTGGATCAATAAACATTTATTCTTATATAGCAGTATATACATCAGGGTAATAATAGTCTTACTAATTTACTTACTACATATAATTGCTGTTAATTTAATAGTGACTTAACTCGTTTGCTATATTTTCCCATGAAGCGAACACCTCTTTATACAATATGTCATGTGATCAATGAAAATGATATGAAAAAGAGCTCTTTCAAGGAAAACTTATATAATGCATCTCTTCAATTGTGTTGGGCAGATCTATAAGATGTTGTACGTTGTGCGGTATATGCTGGGGTCAAGTAAACCTGCAAATAACGAAATCAGCAATAATTGCCAATGGTATTTCCGACACATATCAGTTGTGGTGTGTGGGCGTAATAACGCTATGACGCAAAATTAATATCACAAAATACAATAGTGGCAATAAAAGAACAAATCATCGCTTGGTCCTTTCCGTTCAGCTCAGGGCGCAGTCGGAATTACGTTTTATATTAAATGCTTTAAAACTAAAAAAAAAGATTATTGTTTTTAAATTGTACTTCGTCATTTAAGTAGGCCTATCTTTACTTAGTTGAAATGAATATGCATATATGTAAGCTAATGGCTAGTAAGCCATTTTAGAATGAGTACAGTTATTACTAATTCATTTACATAAACATGTATTGTAAAGCTCATATAATTTATATGTAATATTTTGTTAAATACACATGCTTGTTACTGAAAACTATATATTTATTAAAGTATTTAAAGGGAATGTAGCGACACAGCCAAACTAGCTCTATTATTGAGAGTTCTGAAAATCTTGGAAAAAGGTGAAATAATTATCAAAATCTGATGATAAACAAAAAAGATATGACCATTTAAAGGTTGTTCTAAAACGAATATGGGAGCCGCCATTTTTAGAACTATGATGTCATAGTTCCATATTACCATATATGGAATATTGATAAACATCATTTAAAACGAAGAAAATCACTGCAAATGAATGCATTTTTTTTAATAGTCATTTAAAGCATTATTGCCATTAAGTATTACATATTTTTCATACAGTTGCTGTCATTTTTTCCCTATATCAGAAAATGGTCATATTTTTAAATATTCCATATATGGTCATTTAGAACCCTGATGTCATACCTCTTAAAATGGCCGCTTCCATATCCGTTTCAACAGGAACTTCAAATGTTCATATCTTCTTTATTTATCATCCGATTTTGATCATTATTTCACCCTTATTCAAGTTTTTCAGAACTCTCAATAATAAAGATGGTTTGGCTGTGTCGCTATATTCCCTTTAAGACAACAATTAGAGACTTTTTTCTTCAGAAATGAAAACTAATCTGATTCTTGTTATTCTTGTTATTCAATATTGTAAGTCAAAAGGAAGTAAGGTCATTAAACTCAAACCTGGTTAGAATTTTGGGAAACTTACTTTATCTTGCAAATAAACATGTCTGCTTTTAAATATCAACATGGAAATAGGGGGTTGAATATCTTCTAAAAAGCATTTCATTTTATATAAAAAATAGTCAAAAAAAAAAGCATTTTCAAATATCAACAACATGTCCAGAATACAGTTACAGCCAAAAACAATAACAGGAAACTGCATTAAACCCGTTTTTTTAAAGAAAAAAATATTAGCTCTCTTTAATACAGAACTTCTTTCATATGCACCAGGCGAGCACATCCGGCTGATTTAGTGTAATTAAACCTTTTAAGTGACCGCATGTCATAGATTGACATAAGAATACATGCAAAAATATGCTAATTAAATGCATCGCCCCATGCCATATGATGGATTATTTGTCACTATAACAGTACACATAGCATATTTCTGCAGTAATGTGGTAATGTAGTAATGTAGTAATGTAGTAATGTGGTAATGTGGTAATGTGGTAATGTAGTAATGTAGTAATGTAGTAATGTGGTAATGTGGTAATGTAGTAATGTGGTAATGTAGTAATGTAGTAATGTAGTAATGTGGTAATGTAGTAATGTAGTAATGTGGTAATGTGATAAAGTGGTAATGTGGTAATGTAGTCATGTAGTCATGTGGTAATCTAGTAATCTAGTAATCTAGTAATGTAGTAATGTAGTAATGTAGTAATGCGGTAATGTAGTGTAGTAATGTAGTAATGTGGTAATGTAGTAATGTGGTAATGTAGTGTAGTAATGTAGTAATGTAGTAATGTGGTAATGTGGTAATGTAGTTATGTAGTAATGTAGTAATGAGGTAATATAGTAATTTGGTAATGTTGTAATGTGGTAATGTAGTTATGTAGTAATGTAGTAATGTGGTAATGTAGTAATGTAGTAATGTGGTAATGTAGTAATGTGGTAATGTGGTAATGTGGTAATGTGGTAATGTAGTAATATAGTAATGTGGTAATGTAGTAATGCGGTAGTGTAGTAATGTGGTTATGTGGTAATCTATTAGTATTGTTTTAATTCATATACCCCCCACCCCCCAATCCTCCCAACACACACACACTAACACCCCTCCCCATCCAACCGGCCTTTTGCTACTGACCGTTCCAAGGTGGTACCCATATTGTTAACCCTTTCATGTTTGCAACGTCGCATACTTTTCAGTATTTATTGTATGGCAAAAAAAATAATATAAATAAATGCAAAATATGTTTTTGTTAATTGTGTTCTGTGAATGCTACATTACCTGTTAGCTTTTTTATACCTACTTTCAAAAATATAAATGTTAATGAATATTTTATAAAAAAAACAAAAAAAACATTATGCATTATGCATATATAGATCAATATATGAGTAATACATGCCTTTTTAAGAAAGAAAGAAAAGATAGAAAGAAAGAAAGAAAGAAAGTAAGTAAGTAAACGAATGAGTAAGTAAGTAAGTAAGTAAGTAAGTAAGTAAGTAAGTAAGTAAGTAAGTAAGTAAGTAAGTAAGTAAGTAAGTAAGTAAGTAAGTAAGTAAGTAAGTAAGTAAGGTAAGTAGTAAGTAAGTAAGTAAGTAAGTAAGTAAGTAAGTAAGTAAGTAAGTAAGTAAGTAAGTAAGTAAGTAAGCAAGCAAGTAAGTAAGTAAGTAAGTAAGTAAGCAAGTAGGTACAAGTAAGTAAATAAGTAAGTAAGATAAGTAAGTAAGTAAAGTAGGCAAGCAAGTAAGTTAGTTATAAGTAAGTAAACGAATGAGTAAGTAAGTAAGTAAGTAAGTAAGTAAGTAAGTAAGTAAGTAAGTAAGTAAGTAAGTAAGTAAGTAAGTAAGTAAGAAAGTAAGTAAGTAAGTAAGTAAGTAAGTAAGTAAGTAAGTAAGTAGGTAAGTAAAAGTAAGTAAATAATTAAGTATGTAAGGAAGTAAGTAAAGTAAGCAAGCAAGCAATTTAGTTATAAGTAAGTAAACGAATGAGTAATTTAGTAATTTAGTAAGTAAGTAAGTAAGTAAGTAAGTAAGAATGAAAGTATGTATTTTGTATGCTTGGGATACGTAGGCATTTGATGTTTTTATGTGTGTGAATATGCTCCCCAACAACTGTAACCCCACCCCTCCTGAACGACCCTACAACTGTAACCCCACCCCTCCTGAACGACCCTACAACTGTAACCCCACCCCTCCTGACCGACCCTACAACTGTAACCCCACCCCTCCTGAACGACCCTACAACACCCGATTCCCGTAAACACACACAATAAGTATATAGTCCAAGTTTCTTAGTAATAAAATATAACATTTTAATTGCGTCTTTATAAAATTAAAAATAAAATAACACGGGGAAGCAGGAAGCGGTTTTATAGATATATTTACTAATGAACGCAAACATAAACTATATAAATAACACGCGCAAATATAGTCTCTGCTAACTACTAAATTACAAGATATTGGTTTAATTTCTGACCCTTTATGATTTACGTATATATGACTGATTTAACTTTGCATTGCTGGTTTGAATACAAAACAATATCATCGTTGAAGAAAGGAAACTTTCTCAATCCCAATAATTAAATTCATCAGGCGGTTATGACTACGTAGTGGAAATACACCAAGTTGTATCCATTTTTTAGTATAAAGAATTAAATAAAATCAAAGATTTTTCAAAACAAATATGCCCCTCGTGTAATAATAATTATGTATCACATTTTGCTTCTTTTTTTTTCATCGAAAACCTATTTAATAAAGAGTACATGACTGAAACCTTCAAAACCAAGGGTTATTCATTGTAGTACGGTGAGAAACATCTCGATCATTGTAGTACGGTGAGAAACATCTCGATCATTGTAGTACGGTGAGAAACATCTCGATCATTGTAGTACGGTGAGAAACATCTCGATCATTGTAGTACGGTGAGAAACATCTCGATCATTGTAGTACGGTGAGAAACATATCGATCATTGTAGTACGGTGAGAAACATCTCGATCATTGTAGTACTGTGAGAAACATCTCGATCATTGTAGTACTGTGAGAAACATCTCGACCATTGTAGTACGGTGAGAAACATCTCGATCATTGTAGTACGGTGAGAAACATCTCGATCATTGTAGTACTGTGAGAAACATCTCGATCATTGTAGTACGGTGAGAAACATCTCGATCATTGTAGTACGGTGAGAAACATCTCGATCATTGTAGTACGGTGAGAAACATCTCCATCATTGTAGTACGGTGAGAAACATCTCCATCATTGTAGTACTGTGAGAAACATCTCGATCATTGTAGTACTGTGAGAAACATCTCGATCATTGTAGTACGGTGAGAAACATCTCCATCATTGTAGTACTGTGAGAAACATCTCGATCATTGTAGTACTGTGAGAAACATCTCGATCATTGTAGTACGGTGAGAAACATCTCGATCATTGTAGTACGGTGAGAAACATCTCCATCATTGTAGTACGGTGAGAAACATCTCGATCATTGTAGTACTGTGAGAAACATCTCGATCATTGTAGTACGGTGAGAAACATCTCGATCATTGTAGTACTGTGAGAAACATCTCGATCATTGTAGTACGGTGAGAAACATCTCCATCATTGTAGTACGGTGAGAAACATCTCGATCATTGTAGTACTGTGAGAAACATCTCGATCATTGTAGTACGGTGAGAAACATCTCGATCATTGTAGTACTGTGAGAAACATCTCGATCATTGTAGTACGGTGAGAAACATCTCGATCATTGTAGTACGGTGAGAAACATCTCGATCATTGTAGTACTGTGAGAAACATCTCGATCATTGTAGTACGGTGAGAAACATCTCGATCATTGTAGTACGGTGAGAAACATATCGATCATTTAGTACGGTGAGAAACATCTCGATCATTGTAGTACTGTGAGAAACATCTCGATCATTGTAGTACGGTGAGAAACATCTCGATCATTGTAGTACGGTGAGAAACATCTCGATCATTGTAGTACTGTGAGAAACATCTCGATCATTGTAGTACGGTGAGAAACATATCGATCATTCAAGTAAATGTTGTTACCTTTGATGTTATTTAACGGAAAAGGTGGTTTGATTGCTTTAGTTTAGACTTATTTATTTTACATTGATTGTAACGAAAGCTCTATGAACCTATTTGGATCACTCTCGATGTCTTCCTGGGTAGAACAAGTACTAAGCAAATGCAGATAAAGTGTCTTGCTCAGGGACACAACGCATATGGCAATGGCGGGGATCGAACCCACGCCTTTTCGATCATGGGTCCAGCGCTCTACCACAAGACCACAGCTCTCCACAAACCTTCAAACCAGGTTGTTACCTTTGACGTTATTTAACGGAAAAGGTGGTTGATACCTTCGGCTCAGGTTGTTACATTAAACGTTAAACATAACCCTTTAACGGAGGTTGTTACCCTCAGCGAAAATGTTACCTTTTACTAACACTGTGTAAAATAATAATTTCTGGCAAACCTCATTGTCTACGAATAGTTCACGTTGTCCTGAATAACCAAAAACGGTTCTTGGTGAAATATGTTTTATTTCGAATCTTTAGCTTCTATGCCCGTTTTAGAATGTTTCAATCTTTGAAACATCATTACTTTAAGATATATGGAAATGATCTTAACAATTTAAAACTAAACTGTTGTTTTTTTATATTTGAGTTTGTTCTTCTGACGCCATTAAAACCATTATCGAAAAACTCGAAACATAATGTGCAATTGTTTAAAATACATTATTATTATTATTATTATAATAATATTATTATTATTATTATTATTATTTTTTTTTTTATTATTATTATTATTATTATTAGTGTACTCTATCACGTGCTGTATACTTTAAAACAAAACAAAATGTATTTTACCTGCTGGAACAACGACCTTTCTCTGTTTCCTGCTGGTTGCTGATGTGGATGCAATTGCTTCTTGTCGTTGATTTGAGACAGGAGCATCCTTTGCTTGACTAAGATCTGCTTGGTGCCCATCAAATTTCGCTGTTTCTGTATAGTGCGGAGCGCCATAAGCTGGAGCTGGAGCCGCAAACTGCTGACTTTCAAAAGAAGCCATTTCTTCAATATCTGAAGGTCGTGGAAGCATAGGGTCGGTTGATACTCTTGTCGTATCAGTGTAGGACGGAGTCGCAGAAATATCATACTGTCTATTATAATCCGTGTATTGCGGGTACGAGATGTACTCATTTGTATTGGAGGAAGTCCCTGGGGGCATGAAAAAGCTCCAAGAGGAAGTTTGCGGAACGGAACAGTGTACGAGGTCTCCGGATGGCTCCGATTTGACTGAATTATTTCTGTACGTATCTTGTAAAATATTCGAATGTTGAAGCATATTTGGATATGTTTTGGGGTCACCACAAGAGTCGTGGGAGTACATTGCTTCGGACTGGTATCGATCGGGGCCCACTGTTGCAGAATTTTGAAAGTTTTGCTGCGCATAATAATGAGGTTCTTGGTATGGCGGTGCTTCGTTATGATTTGGAGCTGTGACTTCCTGTTGGGTTTGATGGAAGGTTTGAATACTTGAACTAAACTGGTAACCAGTTGGTACCACGTCCGTCTTCTCTGACACTGACTGTTGCTGGGGAACACTGAGTGTTTCTGGAGAGTCGGCTGCTTGATTGTCGTCTGCATGCTCGTCTGCTGCGGTTGTGTCGTCCTGAGACTGACATATTATCGGCAACGTCATTTTGGTTACCGATGGTGTGTGGAGAACATTTTCGGATGCCAACGTGTCATTAATCGCGTTGTGACTCTCCAACATGGAATCAGAGCCGCCATTTGGAAACGAACTTTTGTTAACTTGAAACTGTACCACAGTGTCGGAAGACAGTTCATTATTGTCCGTTCGTATAGCGGAATATTCTTCGACCGTTCCAGGATGATATCCAGCGTTTGTTTGTGCTACCGTTTCTTGCCCGCTTAGACCTGAATCGGATATATTTCCAATTGTATCGCCAACGTCTTCGTTGTCCTCCAAAGTGGCAGGTACTGTCTCGGGAATAGCATTATCAACACAAGTCTTTGGAGCAGGTGAGTTACCAAGGTGTTCCCTTTCAGCAGACTGCTCTTGTTCATTGCTAGTGCCATCACCGTCGGGTTCCTTTGGCTTTTGTATTAATATGGCCGATGCGACAACCTGTTGATAGCACAATAAATATTGTTCTAATAACTGTATATATATATATTTAGGGGAGTCAGAAGTTATATTGGTGTCTTAAAACCCGATTGATCGTGTCAATTCTTAGTTCAGTATCTCCCATCTGCAGGTCAGAAGACAATGTCACAGGGTCCGTATGTTATAAATAACATGCGCCAAATTAAATAACAATACTACTACTACTACTACTACTACTACTACTACTAATAATAATAATAATAATAATAATAATAATAATAATAATAATCATGAAAAAATAACAATCATGAAAAATAAAAAATAAAAAACATTATTATTGGCCATATCTGTCAATTTATCATTTACGCCGAACATACATGGCTTTGTATCTCGTCTATGGAAATGGCATGCATTTTATGTGCTAAATTTATTTTGCTCAGGGTATATTTATAACCAAGTAATGGGAATATTAAAAAAAACACGTAGTCATTTTCTCGCCTCTCACCGCTCTTGGTTCGAATCCCACTGGGAGCTCGACTTGTCAAGTGAGAAAGTGTCGATTCTTATGGATGGCTGGAGATATACAGTACTGGTTCTACCAAGGGAAATTGGGGTGGTCTGCTTTCCACCACAAACAAATTGACCGTATATGTCATATATGGCCTAACATGTGCTAAAATGACGTAGAACACCCTTCAAACAAACAAACAAAAAACAAAAAACAAATAAACACAAACAATCAAAGGAAATGTCAATCAAGTTGCCAGAATCCGGTCTTAAATTACAACAAGGCATACGTGACATAGTAACCATATAATGTATATATGTCAAAACTTACAAAAAACTAAAACTACAACAACTTACATGTTTCTTTTGAGATGGGATTCATTTTAATCACGATCAGTAATCAATGAAAACAAGATCTTGCTTCTTGCTGCAAGCATGAATCAGTGTTGATTTTTAAACGAGGAAAAAGAAGTTACAAACACTTTAATAAATAAGATATATAGCTACCGGTATATAAGAACTTAGGAAATCCTTTGCTCTGTATTAAGGGCATAAGGAGGTGACATTTCAATGTACAATTTCCTAAACGGTAACCGGCTATCCGAATAACTTCCAGTATCCATTCAGAGTCGGGAAATGACAACTTAAGTGTAAAACAATACTTTTTCCTGTCTAAAAATACGTTATTAGTCAGTGTGACGAATGACACATTTTAAAAGAGTCAAAGTCTACTACTATTGATGTGATATAAACAACTGAAAAATAAAAAAATAAAATAAAACTTTGAGTTACCATTTCGTCACTTTCGTCCATATCCGTATCCATTGCGACTTCCTTTCAACATTAAACTTTGAAACAATGAGTATTTGCGTGAAGGGATGTGACATGCTAGATGTTAACTGTAAGTACAATGTATACATCACAATTCTCAATCGTGGTGTTGTAAACTGATAAAGTATTATTCCTTAAGTCAAGTGCAGTCAACTTAACGAGAGGCTGAGGGGTTACGACAACCGGAAACTGGCACTTGACGTTAAGAAACGCTCACAGGGGCGATGCGTATACATCTTGAATGTGATTAATATTCATATTTGATGGTGATGGTTTCACTCCTTGGGAATCTGTACGCAGCGAGCACAGGATAGTGTAAGAATCAGATCTCTATCATACAAGCGTATATTCGCATCATATAAGCGCTATATTTCGTACTACAGCTATTAATGTTGATCCTAACTTTTAGTACCGTGATCCCATCTACTTCGTAGCGTACAGTAACACAATTGCGGATGGTTTCTAAGTGCTTTAGTTTAAGTAGTTAAAATTTATTTGGCACATGTATATTGATATGACTTTCACATCAACCATACTTTGATGATTTTATACATAATGTCTACAAATTATGACAATGCATTGGCATAACCAGATAACGCAATTCACGAAACGGAAAACATAAGAATTATAAGGATTATCAGGTATTTCTTTGATAATTCCAAGTATACATGTATAGAACATAATAGCTGCAAGCTAAAGGAGGATGAGGTTTTAACTTCTTCTATTTTCTACAACCCAAATATACTAATTGGGTGTAATCACATATTTTATAAATCTTGGTATAATAAAGGAATATGTCTAGTAAATGACTTGATAAGAGAAGATGGTAGTTTTTATACATTTACAGAGTTTAACTCCATATATAATGTAAATAGTAACTTTTTAAATTATAACGGAATTGTTAAGTCTATAAAATTGTGGGTTAGCAAGCTAAATATAGATTCATTCAATCATAAATTAACATATCCTATTATACCATCAAATATCCAAGCATTAACTAAACAGCAAAAAGGATCTAAACATATTTACAACATCCTCAATAATGACTATACTCAACCTACTTCAAAAGCAAAATGGTTGGAATTATTTAATATTGATAATGAATATTGGAAAGAAATATACAAATATCCATTCAAAAAAAACATAAGTACCACCTTACAATGGTTTCAAACAAGAATCAACCACAGAATTTTAGCAACTCGTAGATTTTTACACAAAATTAATATCAAAGACAATTCAAAATGTCTTTTTTGTAAACAGGAAGAAACCCTTACACATATGCTGTGGTCCTGCCCTGAAACACAAACAATTATTAATGAACTTAAAAGATGGCTCTTTAATAATGAACAGGATTTTAATATTGATGAAAAAACCTTTATTTTTAACACAAACAAAAAGTACACATGGGTACAGTTATATCTTCTCTTAGAAGCCAAATATTATATATTTTCATATAAACATCTAGAAAAAAAACTTTCAATTATAACTCTAAAACATAGAATTAGAGAAGTGCTAAAAGTACAACAGACAATAGCCACCAAAAACAATGACCTAGACAAATTCAATAGCATTTGGGACCCATATAAAGAACAAATTTTAAACCTTTAAGTCCTAAAATCTCAAGAATACCATCCCATGGACAAACATATTTTTAAACTTGTGTTAATATATAATAATAGAGTTGGACCAGGTGAAGAAGGCAATACCACACCCAAAACCTTATCTTCTATAAATAATCATAATCCTTAAATAAGTTAAAAGTTGACTATTTATTGTTCCCAATATAAATTGTTTGATAAACGTACATTATCATATGCCGTAAGCCAGATGTATTATATAAATGAATAAGGTGAAAATATGTGGTGTGAGAGTGTTTTCTATTTGTATATATGTATGTGATGATTGTTCAGTGTGCGGTGGGAACCCCGACCCACAACACACTTATTTACGGGGATAATAAATGGGTTGACCACTATGGCAACTGAAAAAAAAAAAAAAAAAAAAAAAAAAAAGATAACGCAATTCACGAAACGGAAAACATAAGAATTATAAGGATTATCAGGTATTTCTTTGATAATTCCAAGTATACATGTATACTGTTTCTGTTGGAAATTGTCGGAGTTTCATGATAAGCCGCACAAAATAAACACCGTCAAACTGAGTCCATACATCTCATTGATCTAACCTCTCGTACTAACTATCAGGGAGTAAGTATACTTACTCGCTGTATATATGCACTAACCTGTTCTAGCAATGTACAGATTCCCCAGGAGTGGGTTTTAAGGATTGAAACTTTTGTATTTAAGATAACTATGCAAGATACCAGTGTTTGCCTTTTAAGGAAGTTATTGACATCGGAATACTTCTGGTCCGTTTGGAGTGTCTTTATTCTTTGTAATACATACTTGTATCTCTGAACACATCTATACATTGTATCAGATAACTAGGATCTGAACTTGTAAGTAAGAAATTGTCGATTCTTAGGGATGGCGGGGGGCATACAGTTTTGGATATACTCAGGAATAGGCGGGTGGTCTGCCTTCACCACTAAAAATTGACCGCCATACATAGCCTAAAACGTGCTGGAAAATGACGTTAAAGATCAAACGAAACATATCAGATAAAATTAAATTTATGCCATATCACGTGATGATTTATTTGTTACACTGTTTCAGTTTTACCCTAGTCATATTCCCAAATTAAAAAGTTTAAATGCAAGAAATCAGTGTTATTCTATTGCCAAATTATTTTTCATTTATAGTTTGATAAACATATTTGTTGTAATAGGAAAATCAGGAAACTATGATGGTGAAAGAAAGAACGAAAAGAAGACTTAAAAAAACATTTTAAAAAACACTCATTTAAATAAATGTCGTTTTTATTGGTTAAGACAACGAGTCACATAAAATATGAAAATTTTGAGTTACAAATCGTGAACGACTCCATATTTTACATTTGTGCTATATACACCATGTACGAATTGTTAAATTAACTCCTGTATATGCTAGATGGCTGATGTCTGCCAGTTTCGTTTGTTTTCGGGGGAACGAAAGGCGAGAGAACGGAAACAGGAAACAAATGGTAACATATATTTGCGATGTTTTGGGTTCGGGGGCATTTTGACTTTAAACCTTATTACATCTATTTAAATAAAAGATAATGAAATTTGAAGCTTTTAATTTTCTTCGTTATTTAAGCATTATGATATATTGAAATGTGGTACACTGCTACACTTGAACACTAAATACAAACTTGATTGAAATATTGTACACTGCTACACTTGAACACTAAATACAAAGTTGATTGATATATGGTAAACCGCTACACATGACACTAGATACAAACTTGATTGAAATATGCTATACTGCTACATTTGAACACTAAATACAAACTTGATTCAACATATGGTACACTGCTACACTTGAACACTAAATACAAACTTGATTAAAACATGGTACACCTCAACTTTAAATACAAACTTGATTGATCTATGGTACACTGCTACACATCAACACTAAATACATAAATACAAAGTTGATTGAAATATGGTACACTGCTACACTTGAATACTAAATACAAACTTGATTGGAATATGGTATCCTGCTACGTTTGAACACTAAATACAAACTAGATTGAAATATGGTACACTTGAACACTAAATACAGATTTGATTGAAATATGTTACACTGTTACATTTGAACATTAAATACAAACTTGATTGGAATATGGTATACTGCTACGTTTTAACACTAAATACAAACTAGATTGAAATATGGTACACTGCTACACTTGAACACTAAATGCAAATTTGATTGAAATATGGTACACTGCTACACTTGAACAGTAAATACAAACTTTATTAAAATATGGTACACTGTTACATTTGAACACTAATACAAACTTGATTGAAATATGGTACACTGCTACTCTTGAACACGAAATACATTGAAATGTGGTACACTGCTACACTTGAACACTAAATACAAACTTGATTGGAATATGGTACACAGTTAAGCTTGAACACTAAATACAAACTTGACTGGAATATGGTACATTGTAACGCTTGAACACTAAATACAAACTTGAAAGGAATATGGTACATTGTAACACTTGAACACTAACTACAAACTTGATTGAAATATGGTACAATGCTACACTCGAACACTAAATACAAACGTTATTGAAATATGGTACACTGCTACACTTGAACACTAAATACATTAAAATATGGTACACTGCTACTATTGAACACTAAATACAAATTGAGATATGGTACACTGCTACACTTGAACATTAAATACAAACATGATTGAAATATTGTACACGGCTGCTCTTAAACACTAAATACAATCGTGATTGAAATATGGTACACTGCTACACTTGAACACTAAATACAAACGTGATTGAAATATGGTACACTGCTACACTTGAACACTAAATACAATCGTGATTGAATTATGGTACACTGCTACACTTGAACACTAAATACAAACGTGATTGAAATATGGTACACTGCTACACTTGAACACTAAATACAATCGTGATTGAATTATGGTACACTGCTACACTTGAACACTAAATACAAACGTGATTGAAATATGGTACACTGCTACACTTGAACACTAAATACAATCGTGATTAAATTATGGTAAACTGCTACACTTGAACACTAAATACAAACGTGATTGAAATATGGTACACTGCTACATTTGAACACTAAATACAATCGTGATTGAATTATGGTACACTGCTACACTTGAACACTAAATACAAACGTGATTGAAATATGGTACACTGCTACACTTGAACACTAAATACAATCGTGATTGAATTATGGTACACTGCTACACTTGAACACTAAATACAAACTTCATTGAACATATGGTAAACTGCTACACTTAAACACTAAATGCAAACTTGATTGAAATATGGTACACTGCTCCACTCGAACAGTAAATACAAACTTTATTAAATATGGCATACTGCTACAATATGGTACACTGTTACATTTGAAAACTAAATACAAACTTGATTGAAATATGGTACACTGCTACTCTTGAACACGAAATACATTGAAATGTGGTACACTGCTACACTTGAAAACAAAATACAAACTTGATTGGAATATGGTACACAGCTAAGCTTGAACACTAAATACAAACTTGATTTGAATATGATACATTGTTACGCTTGAACACTAAATACAAACTTGATTGAAATATGGTACAATGCTACACTCGAACACTAAATACAAACGTTATTGAAATATGGTACACTGCTACACTTGAACACTAAATACAAATTGAGATATGGTACACTGCTACACTTGAACATTAAATACAAACATGATTGAAATATTGTACACGGCTGCTCTTAAACACTAAATACAATCGTGATTGAAATATGGTACACTGCTACACTTGAACACTAAATACAAACGTGATTGAAATATGGTACACTGCTACACTTGAACACTAAATACAGACTTGATTGAAATATGTTACACTGTTACATTTGAACACTAAATACAAACTTGATTGGAATATGGTACACTGCTTCACTTCAACACTAAATACAAACTTCATTGAACATATGGTACATTTCTACACTTGAACACTAAATACAAACTTCATTGAACATATGGTACATTTCTACACTTGAACACTAAATACAAACTTGATTGAAATATGGTACACTGCTACACTGCTACACTTGAACACTAAATACAAACTTCATTGAACACATGGTACACTGCTACACTTGAACACTAAATACAAACTTGATTGAAATATGGTACACTGCTACACTTGAACACTAAATACAAACTTCATTGAACACATGGTACACTGCTACACTTGAAAACAAAATACAAACTTGATTGAAATATGGTACACTGCTACTCTTGAACACGAAATACATTGAAATGTGGTACACTGCTACACTTGAAAACAAAATACAAACTTGATTGGAATATGGTACACAGCTAAGCTTGAACACTAAATACAAACTTGATTGGAATATGGTACATTGTTACGCTTGAACACTAAATACAAACTTGATTGAAATATCGTACACTGCTACACTTGAACACTAACTACAAACTTGATTGAAATATGGTACAATGCTACACTCGAACACTAAATACAAACGTTATTGAAATATGGTACACTGCTACACTTGAACACTAAATACATTGAAATATGGTACACTGCTACACTCGAACAGTAAATACAAACTTTATTAAAATATGGTACACTGCTACTCTTGAACACGAAATACATTGAAATGTGGTACACTGCTACACTTGAAAACAAAATACAAACTTGATTGAAATATGGTACACTGCTACTCTTGAACACGAAATACATTGAAATGTGGTACACTGCTACACTTGAAAACAAAATACAAACTTGATTGGAATATGGTACACAGCTAAGCTTGAACACTAAATACAAACTTGATTGGAATATGGTACATTGTTACGCTTGAACACTAAATACAAACTTGATTGAAATATCGTACACTGCTACACTTGAACACTAACTACAAACTTGATTGAAATATGGTACAATGCTACACTCGAACACTAAATACAAACGTTATTGAAATATGGTACACTGCTACACTTGAACACTAAATACATTGAAATATGGTACACTGCTACACTTGAACACTAAATACAAATTGAGATATGGAACACTGCTACACTTGAACATTAAATACAAACATGATTCAAATATTGTACACGGCTGCTCTTAAACACTAAATACAATCGTGATTGAAATATGGTACACTGCTACACTTGAACACTAAATACAAACGTGATTGAAATATGGTACACTGCTACACTTGAACACTAAATACAATCGTGATTGAATTATGGTACACTGCTACACTTGAACACTAAATACAAACATGATTGGAATACGCTACACTGCTACACTTGATCATTAAATACAAACATGATTGAAATATGGTACACTTGAACCCTAAATACAAAATTGTTTGAAATATGGTACACTGCTACACTTGAACACTCAATACATTGAAATATGGTATACTGCTGCACAGGAACACTAAACACAAACTTATTTGAAATATGATAAACTGCTACACTTGAACACTAATACAAACTTGATTGAAATATGGTACACTTGAACACTAAATACAAACCTGATTGATATATGATATACTGCTACACTTGAAAACAAAATACAAATTTGATTGAAATATGGTACACTGCTACACTTGAACACTAAATACAAACTTGATTGAACATATGGTACACTGTTACACTTGAACACTATGTACAAACTTGATTGAAATATGGTACACTGCTACACTTTAACACTAAATACAAACTTGATTGAAACATGTAACACTGCTACACTTGAACACTAAATACAAACCTGATTGGAATATGGTACACTGCTACACTTGAACACTAAATACAAACATGATTGGATTTGATCATTAAATACAAACATTATTGAAATATGGTACACTTGAACACTAAATACAAACTTGATTTAAATATGATACACTGCTACACTTGAACACTCAATACAATGAAATATGGTGCACTGCTACACAGGAACACTAAATACAAACTTAATTGAAATATGATACACTGCTACACTTGAACACTAATACAAACTTGATTGAACTATGCCAGTACACTGCTACACTTAAACACTAAATACAAACTTGATTGAAATATGGTATACTCCTACACTTGAACACTAAATACAAACTTAATTGAAATATGGTACACTGCTACGCTTGAACACTAAATACAAACTTGATTGGAATATTGTACACGGCTACACTTGAACACTAAATACAAACTTGCTTGTAATATGGTACACTGCTACACTTGAACACTAAATACAAACTTGATTGACATATGTTACACTGCTACACTTGAACACTAAATATAAACTTGATTTGAAATATGGTACACTGCTACATTTGAAATACAAACTTGATTGAAATCAGGTACACGGCTACGCTTGAACACTAAATATAAACTTGATTGAAATCAGGTACACTGCTACGCTTGAACACTAAATACAAACTTGATTGAAATATGGTACACTGCTACGCTTGAACACTAAATACAAACTTAATTGAAATATGGTACACTGCTACGCTTGAACACTAAATACAAACTTGATTGAAATATGGTACACTGCCGCACTTGAACATTAAATACAATTTGATTGAAATATGGTACACGGCTACACTTGAACACTAAATACAAACCTGATTGAAATATGATACACTGCTACACTTGAACACTAAATACAAACTTTATTGTAATATGGTACACCGCTACTTTTGAACACTAAATACAAACTGTATTGAAATACGGTACACTGCTACACTTGAACACTTAATACAAACTTGATTGAAATTAGGTACACTTGAACACTAAATACAAACTTGATTGGAATATGATACACTGCTACGCTTAAACACTAAATACAATCTTGATTGGAATATGGTACACTGCTAAATTTGAACATTAAATACAAACTTGATTGAAATATGGTACACTGCTACACTTGAACACTAAATACAAAGTAGATTGAAATATGGTATACTCCTACATTCGAACACTAAATACAAACTTAATTGAAATATGGTACACTGCTACGCTTAAACACTAAATACAAACTTGATTGGAATATGGTACACTGCTACGTTTGAACATTAAATACAAACTTGATTGGAATATGATACACTTCTACACTTGAACACTAAATACAAACTTGATTGAAATGTGGTACACTGCTACACTTGAACACTAAATACAGACTTGATTGAACATATGGTACACTGCTACGCTTGAATACTAAATACAAACTTGATTGTAATATGTTACACTGCTACACTTGAACACTAAATACAAACTTGATTGGAATATGGTACACTGCTACACTTGAACACTAAATACAAACTTGATTGGAATATTGTACACTGCTACGCTTCAATACTAAATACAAACTTGATGGTAATATGGTACACTGCTACGCTTGAATACTAAATACAAACTTGATTGTAATATGGTACACTGCTACACTTGAACACTAAATACAAATATGATTGAAATATGGTACACTGCTACACTTGAACACTAAATACAAACTTGATTGTAATATGGTACACTGCTACGCTTGAATACTAAATACAAACTTGATTGGAATATGGTACACTGCTACACTTGAACACTAAATACAAATATGATTGAAATATGGTACACTGCTACACTTGAACACTGAATACAAACTTGATTGTAATACGGTACACTGCTACACTTGAACACTAAATACAAATATGATTGAAATATGGTACACTGCTACACTTGAACACTTAATACAAACTTGATTGTAATATGGTACACTGCTACGCTTGAATACTAAATACAAACTTGATTGGAATATGGTACACTGCTACACTTGAACACTAAATACAAATATGATTGAAATATGATACACTGCTACACTTGAACACTAAATACAAACTTGATTGAAATATGGTACACTGCTACACTTGATCATTAAATACAATCATGATTGACATATGATACACTCCTACACTTGAACACTAAATACAAACTTGATTGAAATATGGTACACTGCTACACTTGAACACTATATACAAACTTGATTGAAATATTGTACACTGCTACGCTTGAACACTAAATACAAACTTGATTGAAATATGGTACACTGCTACACTTGATCATTAAATACAATCGTGATTGGAATATGATATACTGCTACACTTGAACACTAAATACAAACTTGATTGTAATATGGTACACTGCTACACTTGAACACTAAATACAAACTTGATTGGAATATGGTACACTGCTACACTTGAACACTAAATACAAACTTGATTGGAATATGGTACACTGCTACATTTGAACACTAAATACAAATATGATTGAAATATGGTACACTGCTACACTTGAACACTAAATACAAACTTGATTGAAATATGGTACACTGCTACACTTGATCATTAAATACAATCGTGATTGACATATGATACACTCCTACTCTTGAACACTAAATACAAACTTGATTGAAATATGGTACACTGCTACACTTGAACACTAAATACAAACTTGATTGAAATATTGTACACTGCTACGCTTAAACACTGAATACAAACTTGATTGAAATATGGTACACTGCTACACTTGATCATTAAATACAATCGTGATTGAAATATGGTACACTACTACACTTGAACATTAAATACAAACTTGATTGAAATATGGTACACTGCTACACTTGATCATTAAATACAAATATCATTGAAATATGGTACACTGCTACACTTGAACATTAAAAACAAACTTGATTGGAATATGGTACACTGCTACATTTGAACACTAATACAAATATGATTGAAATATGGTACACTGCTACACTTGAACATTAAATACAAACTTGATTGAAATATGGTACACTGCTACGCGTGAACACTAAATACAAACTTGATTGAAATATGGTACACTTGAACACTAAATACAAACTTGTCTGAAATATGGTACCCTGCTACACTCGAACACTAAATAAAAACTTGATTGAAATATGGTACACTGCAACGCGTGAACACTAAATACAAACTTGATTGAAATATGGTAAACTCCCGCACTTGAACACTAAATACAAACCTGATTGAAATATGGTACACTGCTACACTTGAACACTAAATACATTGAAATATGGTACACTGCTACACTTGAAGATTAAATACAAACTTGATTGAAATATGGTACACTGCTACACTTGAACACTAAATACAAACTTGACTGAAATATGGGACACTTGAACACTAAATACAAACTTGATTGAAATATGGTACACTGCTACACTTGAACACTAAACACAAACTTGACTGAAATATGGGACACTTGAACACTAAATACAAACTTGACTGAAATATGGTACACTACTACACTTCAACACTAAATACTAAACACTTGATAATCATGTGCATTGGTAAATATTCAGTTCATGTCGTAATCAATATGTTTATTGATTAAATGTATTTGAAGCAGTTAAAATTATTAAAAAACAAACTTATTTAGCAATATTACAAGAAATGCGATCATGCGTTATTTACCACACGATATTTTGCATGATATGAGCTTGCATCTAAAAACAACAAACGTTTCAATCCTAAAAACACTATCAAATGTGCATATGAATCACTACAAATTACATACCTAACGATTTTAAGTGTGTGCATAGTCGAAAAGATAGGTGAATATAACGGCGTCTATGTTGTGTTTTTTTTCAAAGTGAGTGTGAAAGAGTATATGTATGCATACATATCCACACACAATCATGTATGCATACATATCCACACACAATCATGTATGCATACATATCCACACACAATCATGTATGCATACATATCCACACACAATCATGTATGCATACATATCCACACACAATCATGTATGCATACATATCCACAGACAATCGCATCTTTTGGTTATTACCTTCTGTTATTATACTTATTTATGAAGGATTGTAACGGACAATTTGAATGTTGCTTTTCTGAGAATACATGCACACTATATACTATCGTGTAAAGAAATGAATATCTTTCCAACAATACATTTCTTCCTACGATCCCTTGCAAATTAGCTGAGATGTCTGAGTCAAAATGTCACCAAAGTGTAATTTCAATCTACTCATTATGTATTGTCTAATAGTCGAAACAGTGTAGATTTGTTTGGAAACGGTGTAGACCGAACAAGATGGCGACAAGCAAAACATGTGAGAGGTATGTACATTGAAAATCAACCTCTTCTTTTATATATTTTGGTTATTTCGGTCAATTGATTTAACTGACATGCACCTAAATGTTCGATGCTTAGAACCATACCCGTGACATGCCCACACTAAATCTATATAGCCTGTAATTGGCGTCAGTTTTCACAATTTGAAGCGGGGAGAGAGCAATGTTTAGGACCCAGAAGTTCATTTTTCGCCAAATCTGTATTCAGTTTGTGTGTGTGTGTAGTTCTAAGGTTCATAGTCCCCCGCCATAAAACCAATATGACGTCCTAAAGGTATAGGTACAGCAGAGTATGTGTCACAAAGTAATCTCGGGTAGAGCGTGCATAGCTCTTGTAAGCACTTGACGACATCTGCCAGTCACATGCTAATCCATTGTTCAGTTGAAACATATTCACCAGTTGCATGATATATTCATGTACCACGGGAAAGCGAGCATTTTCGTAGCATTTTTGTTGGAGCTACGGCAGGGCCGTTCAGTAAGTTCATATGTGCGTTAATGCATGTAAATTTATAGGTATTTTACAATCTATCTCTCTAAAAGGCAAAATTGTTTAAGGGTCCTTGCGTGTAGATCTGTTGCCACGTGGGTCACGGAATGAACGTGGGAAATGATGGCTTGGGCGGAACGTTGGGTTATAAAGTGCATTGTTTTCCAGTCGTGGCCCGAAATGTTGAAAGTTGCTTTGGAGCAGTCATTTGAAAGGGTAAAATTCACAGGCAATATGTGGTCATTATATCTATTTTATGACTTTGTATTGTACATTTGTATTTAATGGGCGTCGCCCTTTCGTTTCGTGATGTTGCTACATCTGGTCAGCTTTTATATGTCTCTCAAACATTAACTTGATACAACTAGCATATGAGTCTGAAGTTAAGTTTATTAGATATAATTATTGCAGTCGATCATTAATTGTAATACAATATTAAATTGATAACGTTGTATATTAAGTGCATTAGTGAACGGTGAGATGATATACATGTATATATGCCGAGGCGTATAACTCATTAATTGTAATACAGGATTAAATTGATAACGTTGTATAATAAGTACATTGGTTAACGGTGAGATGATAGACGTGTATTTATGTCGATGCGTATACATGGCGTTGTAGAATGCGTATACATTGCTACACATCATAATTAGAGAGTGGCTCACATATATTTACTAGATATTGATTTGTTTGTGTAATGCTAATTGTATAAGATTGTTGTGTTAATGAACCGACATCTAAAAGTATGTATTGTTACAGCCTAAACCTCCCGGAGTGGAGCTAACCTTTTTGGGTGTGTAAGCCCTCGAGGTGATTCATCGCATAACGTAATGAGCGGAGGCGGTCCCCGTACCTGGACAACATGGTCAGGTTCTCATAGGAGCAACAACCCCCGGGACACGTGATGGGCCCGTCATCAGACCTCAGTGGAGAAACTTCAGCACACAACCTCAGTGGAGGTTATTCATCGCGTCATCAACCCTTATAGAAGGCTTTTGATGACAAGCATCGATCATCAGTAGCGCATCATGTTCATAAACTCACGCGCATTAAATACATCGTTAGATCATCCTTTTTGATAGCGTTTGTGATCATCCATATTGTTGTAACTTCAACAACACTTTAGTGTCATATATAGACAGTCGACATATTCAGTATTCGTGTTAATACTACAAACGTCTTATTCGTTCATGAGAACAGTTTTTTCGTCTTTCATCTGTGTATTCGCATGTTTTTCTTGATAATTGTATATATATTTAACATATTTTAAAAGTTGCATTAAATTTATGTTAATGCAGTAACCGACATTGATTCTTTCCTGAGTTAGTCTCAACCACCTTGCGACAGTATGGACATCAAGTTTCGGGATAAAATATTGGCTTTATATCCATTAGAATGCAAGGAGTCGCCTCATATCACCAGTAAGGTTCCGTTGATGGAAATATTTGAGTTTTAAAAAAAAATGCACAGTTAACCGTGTAGATAACGGTGTTTTTATTTGGAAACTGTTTTGACTTAGGACGTGTTTGAGCAAATGTAAACCGTGTAGACAGTGATAAAGTAAAAGGTACAGAATAATATTCACAAACGAAACACTGCACTGTATTACTGGAAATTAGTTTAGATAGCATTGTCTATTTATATCATCTACAAATGGACTGAGAAACAACAATTTACTAAAATATAAACTGATCAATGTTATACGTACTCGGGGAATGGCTTAAGAAAGATTTAAATCTGACAAAGGATTGTCTTTACATAGACAATGTGTTCTTTATAAATTTAAATAAATACGTTTTATTTGATAAAGTTTTTTGAAAATGCTTTAGAAAAATAGATGCTTCTAATACCAAAATGTCAAACTGATCAAATTCGTTTATCTTTCAGTTTTGCAGCCATAGACGAGTCGTTCATCGAGGAGACCACAGTTCGTTATCCAGATTGCATCAGAAGTTACAAATCCGCATCCGGATTGCGTTAACAAGTGGTAAAGAAAATAATATGTGGGCCATCTGATGCAATGTCTGTAAAAAGGATTTCTGGTGAAATAAAAACGCCAATAAACTATCTATATCATGGTTTAACACTCCGGTTATGCTTTCGTTTGCTCAGTCTGTGAGAAAAGCTTCACCAAAAAGCTGTCCTTAAAACAACATTCTTCTGGTTAGCACAAGGATGCACACGACGAGGATCTGCCGTTGCAGACAAAGATGTCCAAAGGAATCGCATAGCTTCCAGACACGGTCAGGAATTAAAATATAGGTGTACTCATAAGCCATGTTGGACAAAGTATATAGATGGAGGGCAGTATACTCCAACATGTCAGGAAAAAGCATCCTAAATATAGGGACAATACATTGGAACCCTACGAATCTCATTAGATAAACATTGATGCAACAAGCGCCAGTGTTTTCTTCAACTTTTTATCACATAACGTCCCTTGTTAGCAGTGTCGAACACCCATTTAATATTCTATTGTATGACACACGTGTAATACAACCTGGAACGATTTTGATTGTTTGAGTTAACCCTGTAATACTACGCAAGTTTATTAACTGAAACTAATTTATTTATTACAAATTCACCCAGATCTGAGTCATAAACTTATTATTTGTGACAATATCCGATACACCATGTTATTATACCAATATCCGATACACCATGTTATTATACCAATATCCGATAACCCATGTTATTATACCAATATCCGATACACCATGTTATTATACCAATATCCGATAACCCATGTTATTATACCAATATTCGATACACCCATCTTATTATACCAATATCCGATACACCATGTTATTATACCAATATCCGATACACCATGTTATTATACCAATATCCGATAACCCATGTTATTATATCAATATCCGATACACCATGTTATTATACCAATATATCCCATGTTATTATACCAATATCCGATACACCATGTTATTATATCAATATCCGATAACCCATGTTATTATACCAATATCCGATACACCCATCTTATTATACCAATATCCGATACACCATGTTATTATACCAATATCCGATACACCATGTTATTATACCAATATCCGATACACCATGTTACGATACACCATGTTATTATACCAATATCCGATACGCCATGTTATTATCATCCGATACACCATGTTATTATACCATGTTATTATACCAATATCCGATACACCATGTTAGTATACCAATATCCGATACACCATTTTATAATACCAAAATCCGATACACCTTGTTACGATACACCATGTTATTATACCAATATCCGATAACCCATGTTATTATACCAATATCCGATACACCATGTTATTATCATCCGATACACCATGTTATTATACCAATATCCGATACACCATGTTATAATACCATATTATTATACCAATATCCGATACACCATGTTAGTATACCAATATCCGATACACCATGTTATTATACCAATATCCGATAACCCATGTTATTATACCAATATCCGATACACCATGTTAGTATTCCAATATCCGATACACCATGTTAGTATACCAATATCCGATACACCATGTTAGTATACCAATATCCGATAACCCATGTTATAATACCAATATCCGATACACCATGTTATTACACCAATATCCGATACACCATGTTATTACACCAATGTCCGATAACCCATGTTATTACACCAATATCCGATACACCATGTTATTACACCAATATCCGATAACCTATGTTATTACACCAATATCCGATACACCATGTTATTACACCAATATTTATAACCCATGTTATTACACCATTGTCCGATACACCATGTTATTACACCAATGTCCGATACACCATTTTATTACACCAATGTCCGATAACCCATGGTATTACACCAATATCCGATACACCATGTTATTGCACCAATGTCCGATACACCATGTTATTACACCAATGTCCGATAACCAATGTTATTACACCAATATCCGATAACCCATGTTACTACACCAATATCCGATACACCATGTTATTACACCAATGTCCGATACACCATGTTATTACACCTATGTCCGATAACCCATGTTATTACACCAATATCCGATACACCATGTTATTATACCAATATCCGTGTTATTATACCAATATCCGATACACCATGTTATTATACCAATATCCGATAACCCATGTTATTACACCAATGTCCGATACACCATGTTATTACACCAATATCCGATAACCCATGTTATTACACCAATGTCCGATACACCATGTTATTACACCAATGTCCGATAACCCATGTTATTATACCAATATCCGATACACCATGTTATTACACCAATATCCGATAACCCATGTTATTACACCAATAACCGATACACCATGTTATTACACCAATATCCGATACACCATGTTATAACACCAATATCCGATACACCATATTATACCAATATCCGATAACCCATGTTATTATACCAATATCCGATACATCATGTTATTATACCAATATCCGATACAATATCCGATAACCCATGTTATAATACCAATATCCGATAACCCATGTTATTATACCAATATCCGATACACCATGTTATTTTTTATATATCCGATTTTTTTTCACTCAAATCAAATGAATGGTTTTCATAAAAAGATACAAATATATTTTACACAGATAATTATTTTGATTAAAAAGTATGATTAAGTAATAAAAGTATGAATTAATAAAAGTGTTCTGTTTATTTTTACTGATTATTTAACTTTAGAAACTACAAGCTGGTTTGATTAGTTTTAATTCACATATATGCAGGTCCAGAAATGAGTTTACACCTATTCAATTCCAGATGATGATGCACATTACATTTGGCTCACATGTGATTGTTAATTCTTGTTCAAATCAGTTTTCAGTGAAACATTATCTGTCCATTTTTCAGTTTAGTTTATGTTTAAACATTTGTTTTTTTTAAAGATGTTGATAAGATTTCTGTGTGATTACATTACCGATAAGTGACTTTATGAGAAGTATCATTTATGTTCGATGACCTCAGATTATATTCAAATTAAATTTGTTAAAATTAAATCAAATTTAAAACTGTTGTGGACTTCATTTGTTATGTTTTCGTTACTGTAACACAGACATGCTACAATATGTCATATACGACACAGACATGCTACAATCTGTCATATACGACACAGACATGCTACAATCTGTCATATACGAGGGGCATTCAACAATTGTTGGGACTGATGCGATTCCAAAGAATTTAAGTCACATATATGCATTATTATTCTCTTTTTACGTGACTGTGTAGGTAATTTCAATAGCAATATATGCTGAAATTTGTATTACAATTCGTCAAGGGATTATAGTGTTATACGGTTTTGAATAGAGCTTACTCATATACACTGACCATTTTTGGTAGTAATTATGAAACCAGTGGAAAAAGCGGAAATTAAGACTTATATAAAAATGCATTGCGCTTTAAATATATTTGGGAAACAAATCATTCATGAAGTAAAAAAACATTTATGGGCATTCTTCTGTTTCAAAGCCACAGTTTACAGGTGGTTAACAGTGTTTAAAGAGGGAAAACCCAACGTCAAAGATCTTGACCGTGTCGAAAGACCAAAATCTTCATTGTCCTCAAGAAACAATGCAGCTGTTGAGACTATTGTGAAGGAAGATAAAATATATACTGTTTCTGAAATAGCTGCATCAGTGGGCATATCAACGGGAAGTGTGCATGAGATTTTATGGAAGCGTTTAAGATTAAACAAGGTATGTGCACGGTGGGTACCCCATCTATAGACCAAAGAGTAAAGGGCACAACAAGTGAATTGCAGTAAAAAACTCTTCAAAAAATATGGAACTGCAGATGAAAGGAGGTTAAATGAGCTCATAACAGGTGATGAGACATGAATATATTATTTTGAACCTCAACGACGGATTAATAATAAACAATGGCTGAGAAAAGGGCAAGAAAGACCCGTAATTGCCAAAAGACAAAAAAGTTCGAAGAAGGTTCTCTACACTATTTTCTTCAACTCAAAGGGTCCAGTTGTGTAGATAGCTAGTGCTGCAGGAAAATTTGTTACGGGAAGATTTTATAAGGACAAGGTCTTAAAATCAGTGAAAAACACTATGTTAAACTTCGTCTAAGGACTGGATTAAAGGGCATGACAATACATCTCCCCATAAAAGTGCTATAGTACGGTACTTTCTTCGAGATGAACATGTTATACAACTTCAATAACCACCCTACTCGCCGGATCTTAGTCTGTGTGACTTTGTTCTGTTTCCCAAGCCCAAACAGATGCTCGCTGTACGTCGTTATAACTCGAGAAGCGCCGTTGGCAGTGGGGTACATCAGTGTCTGACGGGTATACCAAGGG
This sequence comes from Cyrtodaria siliqua, assembly GCA_037043455.1. Lineage (NCBI taxonomy): Eukaryota > Metazoa > Mollusca > Bivalvia > Adapedonta > Hiatellidae > Cyrtodaria > Cyrtodaria siliqua. The sequence continues at coordinate 120,857 of JAWPHD010002194.1, forward strand.
GAGACTACTCTGCGGCTTTCCGGTCATGGATATCTCGTTTAAAAAGGTGTATTCTTGTTGACAGGGCGAATACTTTGAAAGATTAAAATAGAATATTTGTCCATAAACATGTTATGTTTTATTTTACGAGGCCAGTCTCAAAATGGTTTGAATGCCCCTGGTACAACAACAATTCAATCCATAAAATCATTCACGTTAATATAACTATCGACGTTTCACACTAGCGTTTGTTTAGTGCTGTGTGGCGGCCTTAAAAAGTTGCCTCGACTACAAATCAGTAGTGGTATTACTTACTGGTTTTTTTGGGATCATCAAGCCCAATCTTGTTGGCTTTAAAGTAGAATGTCGATTAAGCCGGTGCTAGGAGGCGTGAGAGGTGTTGCACTTTACATTATCTCCCATGAACAGACTCAATAAACCCGAGTCTGCTACTTTTATCTCTTGTTTGTGTTTGTTGCTTCCAAGGGATCCCATTTTCAGTATTTATTGATAAACATGTGCATTGGTCCATATTCAGTTTATGTCGTAATCAAGATGACATGTGTATTGATTAAAATGTATTTGAAGCAGTTAAAATTATTTTAAAAAAAGTTATTTAACAATATTACAAGAAATGCGATCATGCGTTATTTACCGGACAATATTTTGCATAATGATTTTGCATAGTTATCTAAAAACAACAAAGGTTTCAATCCTAAAATCTATCAAATATGAATATGAATCACATTGAAGATAACAATCACATACATAACGATTTTAAGTGTGTGTATATTCGAAAAGATATACTGAATAACGGCGTCAGGATGTTGCAATGTTTATTTACACACGACATTCGTACTGACACAACACATTAATATTGAAACAACAACGCATTTATACTGACGCAACAACACGTTTCTGTTGGGCATTCCTTTTTTACAATATCCGGGACTATGTATTGTTGTTAAAAGTAAGTGTGAAAGAGTATATATATGTATTGCTTCCGAGAAATCCTCTTTTCAGTATTTATACTTACACTTAGTTTACAAGTAGATACACAAGTCAAAAAGAACATGCAGAATTCACAAAACGGAAACATGCATTACAAAAACAGATGGATAAATAAGTATTAAGATGTAAAGTACGTGACACCCAAAACATAAAGTTAATAACTTCCTTGTTGTTGTGAAAAACGACTTTATAACTTGAAATTCTATGGGTATAATCTGATACTTGTAGGTGGACCGTTGCTTACTGAGGATCAATTCACATCACTTTACTATCACTGCTGATCTTGCAGAAATAACAACTGTGGTTTCCCACCAAGGTCAGCAAATCAACTGAAATGTAAATAATTATAAAGTAAACATGGTTAATTAATATTTGAAAGGATACTTTTAATTAAGTGTAAAGATTTAGGCCAACCCTGACTATTAGCATTTTCCACGTTAAAATGTAAAGACTAATCAACTACAAATATCAGACCAAACAGTCATCGAACTATCTTATCCCTTGTTACCCCTTTAACATCATCCCCTGTGTATTTAAAACACTCTCCGTTAATTTGTTTTATCTATTTGTTTCTTTGTCCATTTCAGATAAATAAATAGACAATGGTATTTAAAATAATGTCCAGTACTACTGTGCAATGTAGTGCCCATTGTTATTATGTGGGCAATGGCGACGGTGTTTGTGAATTGTATAGTATACACCGTTAACCTTTTCAATGTCTAAACAGTTTTTTTGTTTTTTTAGATCTTACTTAGTTTACACAATTTCCACAACATCGTTGTCTACACAGTTAACTGTGCATTTTTAAAAACTCAAATATTTCCATCAACGAAACCTTACTGCGAAACCTTACTGGGGGTATGATGCGACTTCTTGCATTCTAATGGATATAAAGGAAATATTTTACCCCCAAACTGGATACAGATTGGACGAAAAATAAAATTACGGTCGAAAACCTCGCTCTTTTCCCGCTTCAAATTGGGAAAACTGAATTCTGTCAGCTTTGGACGCCAATTACGGGCTGTGAATGTTTGTACTCCAGTTCAATCTACTGAGGATGATGTTGTTTCCACACATATCACTCGGTGCACTACTTTCAAGGCTGGGGTAGACGAAAAGCAAAACAAACCGACAAGTATGTACTGGATTCCTAAATTACATAAACATCCGTATAACGCTCGCTTTATTTCAAATTATAATGCCTGCACCACCACACACATATCCAAGCTTTTAACTTTTTTTCTTACTTGTCTTACTGATCACGTTAAACAATATTGTGCTAAAGCTTATAAAAACTCTAGGATTAATTTATTTTGGTCTATTAAAAATTCAGGAGACTTTCTTGATAAAATTTGCAATAAACGTCAAGTTTCATCTATAAGTACTTATGACTTCTCTACACTATATACAACCTTACCACGTGACCTTATCAAAGACAAGCTTATTGTTCTTATTCAAAAACTTTCGCTAGAGAAAAATACTACATTTTTGGCCTGTAACAATATTAAAGCGTTTTTTACTAACAACAGTTTAGACAATTACACTATGTGGACTTGCCAAGAAGTTTGTGAATTACTCATTTTCCTATTAGATAATATTTTCGTCAGGTATGGAACTACCGTTTATAGACAAATTATTGGTGTCCCTATGGGTACTAACCTTGCACCTCTTGTCGCAGATTTGTTCTTGTTATTTGCTATGAAAGAAATTTCATGTTGAGTCTCAGGCAGATGTAATTGAAGCCTTTAATGACACCTCTCGGTATTTGGATGACATTGACAATCCCTTCTTTTCTACTATGGTTAATAATATATATCCTATAGAACTTCAACTCAACAAATCTAACATTTCTGATAATGTCGTTTCTTTTCTTGATTTACTTCACTCTATTGAAAATGGCGAAATAATTAGTAAAATCTATGACAAGAGAGATAATTTTAATTTTGATATTGTTAATTATCCCCACTTTAGATGGGGATGTTCCCCGAGCTACTTCTTAAGTTCTTACTTCTCAATTTATTCGTTTTTCAAGAGCTTGTACTCGAGTTGAGGACTTTACTATTCGTACTATTTGTATAACTAAAAAGCTACTCCAGCAGGGTTACCGTTACCATGGTCTTCGAAAAAACTTTGCAAAATGTTATTATCGTAACCCTAATCTACTTTTAAAATATAAAAGTAATTTAAGAACTCTTCTGCGACAAGGATTATCTCAACCTGACTTCTATGGTGATGTGATTTACAAACTTCGTAAGATCCTTGGTCATAATCACGTTCATACAATCTTGATTAAACGTGCTAAAAAGTTTATCATTTTTCAACGCACTGCATGTTTAGTGGTGGACCAATTTACAGTTCGCCACTATTGTTTCCTCTTGATTATGCGATGACTGGCCAGATTGTGAACCCTAAATATGATGACGTCTACCTAAATCCGTATAGGTGTCAAAGAGCCAAATATCCCATTTGGCATATTATCCAAATCCTACATTTTCCCTATATGTTGTGGCCCTCCTGTTCGATCCAATATAATAAGTGTCCGGTATTTGTCCATTGTTTGTATATGTAAGTCAGGTCAGTCCATGTTTTGTCATGTCCTGTGCATGTATACGTCAGTGTGGTCGAATGATCTGATTGGGTCACCTAATAAAGGAATGAAAGAAAAACCGCACCACTAGTTTTGTATACACGACCCCGATGACATAGGACGCTAGCGTTTGATGTTTGTCTTTATCGTGTCTTCTTACGGATGTCGGGAGGGGTACAGTACTGTTTCTACCCAGGAAAAGTGGGTGGTCTGCCTCCACCACAAAGAAAGTCGACCGTCATATATAACCTTACACATGTTGAAAATGACGTAAAACTCCATACAAACAAACATATACTCTTGTCGTACCCTTAACGGTTTATTTTCGTGTTGCTCTGGCTTCTGTCAAGTCATTGAGTACTTACTGTGTAGCTTTCTAATCTTTTTTTATATATATTATACATATTTGATTATTTATTTATTTTACTTATATTACCTATTAATGCTGCCTTGTTTGTTAGAGATTATAACCTAGCGGGGATATCTTTATTTACACTGTCCCGTTTATTGGGATGACAATAGGGTAAGAGTGAGGTTTGATGCACCCTAGAACCTGGTTTATACACCCAGCGGCCTTTTTTGCCACTGACCGTTCCAAGGCGGTAGCCCTATTGTCAACCCTTTTGTGTTTGTGATGTCTTATTTTGCCTTTTATTCATCTTTAAAGCTGTTCTTTGTTTCTGTGTGTGTTTGTGGTTGACTGTCGTTCTTGAATGCTACTTTTCCTGTTCGAATTGTATATCTACTTTTATTGTGGACATGTCATGGGTATGGTTCTAAGCATCGAACATCTAGGTGTATATCTGTAACATTAAGTAACCCAAATAACCAAAAGGAAGAGGTTGATTTCCAATGTACATACTTCTCGCATGTTTTGCTTGCCGCCATCTTGTTCCGTCTACACAGTTTCCAAAAAAGTCTACACGGTTTCGACTATTAGCCAGTACATTGTGAGTCTTTTTTTTGTGTGAAAACCATCGATATATCTCATTTGTATAATAATCATTATCTATATTAACATATGGTTCTTACATATATTTAACATTAATATATTTCATTTAAGCCGAAACAATTTCCACATACATGTATCATCATTCAATAACAGCAGAAAAATAACACCTGCGTTTGCTATCACTGAAAGTACCATACTTTTTCTCTTGAGGTCTTGGCAAAATATCTAAAGAGAATAACAAGATAGATACAGAAATCTGATGGTTAGTTGGTTGTATTGGCGGGAATGCGATGGGGTCGTGCATAATTACCCGTGCAGGGTGGTGGATCCCTAATTTACATATATAGCTAGCATACAACACGATGCCTGTCAAATATAAATTATATTTAAATTAGTAACAACAATACAGTGTACAGATAAACATAACAGGTACAGGTACTGGACAAAAGATGTGTACTCTCTATACATCATCCATGCATAGTATAATAAATATACAAGTATATACAACCTGGGTTACACAAGTAACGGATATCAGTGATACTGTTCTGATATGAAGAAAAAATATTGAAACTGGTTGCAGAGTCTGAGACATCCTTCTTGGTGCCTGTCATGTCTGTTTCCATAGGTATATCTTCCTTCTCGGGGGCGTCCGTGGCCGAGTGGTTAACGCCTCTGACTTGAAATCACTTGCCCCTCACCGCTGTAGGTTCGATCCCTCAGGGGCCTAGGAATCTTTATGTGAGGAAGCTATCCAGCTGGATTGCGGAACGTCGGTGGTTCTACCTCCACCAATGGAAGCTGGAAAGTCGCCATATGACCTTAGCTGTTGGTGCGACTATAAAATCCAATTCAATCAATCTATCTTCCTTCTCACTGGTTTGGGTCTATACGGTGTTACTAGGTCTGTGTCATACAGGACTATAGTGTCAAAGAAAGGGATGGGATTGCAGCTCTGCTATGGGTGGCAAGTATGAAGTCAAGCGTTTTGTACTTTCTAGTGGGAAAGTTGGCCTGATGATATAGTCCATTTTCAGCAACAATATCCAGGCATGTTTAATTAATTTTGGCTGGATTCTGGTGTGTATAGGGCTTCGCAGTTTAGGTCAGGAAGGTTAAAGTCTCCTCCTATGAGCAGAATATCTTACTTGCAGTGTTTTTCCTGTTGGCTACTACCACGGCGTGGCCAGGTGGTAGGGCTACCGCCTCGTATCCGTGAGGTTGTGGACCCGGCCGGGTCATAGCAAAGACTTTATAAGAATGGTACCAGTAGCTCCCTTGCTTGACGCTCAGCATATAAAGGGTAGTTCTATGACTGGTCGGCCCGGTGTCAGTATAATATGACTGGGTAGGGACATGTGTCTACCGCGTGGTATTCCAGTGTGGTAGCTCTATAAGGTTGGGCATAGAACTCACTGCTACAAGTGAAGACCGTTGTGATATGATTGAATGAGTGTTAAAAGCGATGTTAAACCCTGTACACACATTCTCTAATGATTGTTATATGTGGCCCATCTACTCTGTTTGAGGGTCTGTAGTAGCTTATTCTGTTTGTTAAGCTTACACGCGTGCCACTTATCAGCTCCACCTGCTTACTTGATGTTACATCGTCTACCTGTAAGTGTCTTTTGGATGCAATGTAGTGAGTGCTCCTCCAAGAGAATCAGTCCTCCTGTCGCTTCTATGAACATCGTATTTGGAATTAACTCTGAATACTTGACGGAGTCGTCTAGTCAGGTTTCAGAACCTATTGGTCAATGATGACCTCCATGCACTGCCAGGTGTTTATCTTTCTTTCTTAAAGAAACTAACCCGCCAAATAACGGAAAATTACACTACAAACCAGTGTATCACACCTCTATCCAGGTGATCAGGTCATATAATAACTACTACGTATGTGCCGATTAAAAGAACATGTTTGTTAACGGGTTCTTAAAATACCCGTGATTGAATATGCGTAAAATGAACTATGAGTTGATAACTCTTAATTCGACGCTCCAGATAGGGGGTTTGTTAAAGCCGTTTATATTTATTTACAGAGTTTGGATTCTAAAAAATATGTGTTATAGATACATATTTCGTCATCAGTAGGTTTATAAACGGTGTTCATATGTTGTAAACGTTCGCTGTTGTTGGAGGAATAGCTACTTAAAACTCTGAAAATTAATAACAAGAAGGCATACATACATTTGCTTCTTTTGAGGGGAGTCAGTGCAGTAATGGTTATCATGTTGGACTGTCACGCCGGCGGTCCGGGTTTGATTGCTGGTGTTCAGTGCAGGGTGATTACCTAATTGGGTACTGTTTCCAGCAGTACTAGCCTAGACTAGATGCTGAGGAAGTAAAAAGACACAAGCCCCACGTGGGGTCGACTGGAAATAAGTTGTTCCAACCCAGGTGGGACTTGCGTCGACTACCCATGTTAAATAAATGACCTTTACCTTTTCTGGTGGTTTGATGTTGAGCGCATAGGTGTGTCACTGTTTCAGTTACTTTACAGTCTGCTTCTGTACTTTTACTGGTCTGCATTGAAATGTTTGATAAACTGTCCAATGTTGATGATATATTTACACCAAGTTAGTTTAGTTTTACGGTACTGTATAGAGTTTAGTTGAGTTGTTGCGTGTAGAGCAATTTGGGAAACCACGTGTAACTCTGGCTGAGTGTGGCCTGGCGGAATCTTACTGGAATAACGTCAGGATGAATTCCTAGGAACGGCAAAACGGTTGGGCCATGGTCTGTGTTTGGACATAATTAGTAATATGGGGCGCCGTATTACTTTTTAATACCATTTGATGATATCCACTATTCGAATCGGTGATATCACTCATTCGAATAGGTAATATCACTGATTCAAATTCAAAAAATGAGTGATATCACCTATTCGAAAGAGTTATACCACCTATTCGAATCACTGATATCACCTATTCGAATCAGTGATATCACTGATTCGAATATTGGTATCACTGATATCACCTATTATCACTGATATCACCTACTCGAATGAGTTATATCACCTATTCGAATCAGTGATATCACCTATTCGAATCAGTGATATCACTCTTTAAAAACGAATGGGTGATATCATCTATTCGAATCTGTGATATCACTCATTCAAATTTAATAGGTGATATCACCCTTTCGTTTTGATTCAGTGATATCACTTATTTGAAACAGTGATATCATCTATTCGGTTTTACAACATGAAAAATACGGACTTCCCCCAAGAGCATTATCAGGGAGGACGTTATACGTCCCTTTCATTATATATACTGAGCAAAAATAAAAAAGTACCCCTTTTTATTTCCCTGCAAAACAGGAAATAATAAATGATGCATATAGAATAATTAGATCGACCACCACCAATAGTCCAAACAAAAGATTTTTTTGAAAAGTTTAGTTTGACAATGGAGTTATCCTATTTTTCTTTAAACCATGCATTTTTGGTAAAAACACATAAAATCTACAAACATTACCTCAATTTATCCAAGACAATATATCGCTTTCGAAAAAAATCACAGAAAAACACAACACTGATATTTTAGGTAGCAGCTTTTGATCATCAAAATTAAGTCATCAAATTACCTCACGTTAAGGTTTCCACAGCATCCATAAAAGAGTATTGCTTGGCAAAATTTGAAACTGTTTAAAGGGGAATATTTAGTACTCAGTGAAGTGTGCTTATAAACATCAAACATTGTTTAATTAAAGCGCTGTTCAAGCTGTCCTACACCCTCAAAGAGTGGCCTATTTTTTTTTGGTGAGTATAGTATATTGCTAACGGTTAGTTGGAATAATTAAATAATAACTGTCCACTGTGTTTCTCAGTGTAATTTGTGAAGGGTGTGTTTATCTACAATTTGAATGACTGTATATTAAAAAATAGAAAATAAAATTATAATAATATGTTTCATTTGTTAAAAAAATTCGGGCCCTATAGGGGCTAGGTTTGGTAGGATAAATACGCCTTCCGCTGTATTGTGTGTGTGTGTGGGGGGTGGGGGGGGGGGGGGGGGGATCAGTCATTTATATATAGAGTTTATTTCTGAATTGGTAATCGGTAATATCACACATTCAAAATAAATGGGTGATATCACCTACTGAATGAGCGATATCACTAATTCGTTTGAATAAGTTATATCACTGATTCGAATGAGTGATATCACTGATTCGAATAGGTAATATCACGCTTTCAGAATGAATCGATGATATCACCTAATTGAATGCGTGATATCAACTATTGGAATTAGTGATATCACCAATTCGAATAGGTGATATCACCAAATGGTATTAAAAAGTAATACGGCACCCCATAGGACATAGCCTACTCGGTATTAAGCTGTGTAACTTTAACTGAACATGATACAGCATGTATAGGAATGTTAAGACAATCGGTGTTTACAACTGTCAATATGTAGCTTCAATTAAAAAAATGCACTTATTTATAAATTACTTTAGCAATACAGTTTAACAACCATATAATCTAGTGGTGCGTTTTTGACCGTCAGTATACATACAATACAAACATACAGACATACAAATACGCACGCACGCACAAAGGCACAGGCACGTTCGCTCGCTCGCTCGCTCGCTCGCTCGTTCGTTCGTTCGTTCGTTCGTTCGTTCATTCATTCATTCATTCATTCATTCATTTTTGGAAAATTTCGACAATTCGCTTCATTTTCGGTAATTAAATTTCTTCTTTTTAGCCAAAAAGTGGGTTGTCTGCCTCCACCACAAAAACAGTCGGTCGTCATCTATAACCTTATATGTGTTGAAAATGACCTAAAATACCATACAATGTACATATTATAGCACCGTCACTTAATCTTTTTAACCAGGCGGCGAAAAAGGGTATCGACGAATTGAAATGGGCAGTACAGCGCGAGATCATGCTTATTGAAGATAGACTTTTCACATGCGAAGATGCCCACCCTCTTACCGGCAAATCAACAGATGAAACTGCTGAGCACATTTTGCTCAATTACCACGAAAGCAAAACCTGCAAAGCCTTGACTACTGCAGACGGTGATTGTCTTTTTAATGCTGTATCAATTCTCCTATGTTGCGACGAGACAAAATCAGTGGAACTGCGCTACAAGACAACACTCATGTTGGTGTTAGAGGAGCATGCTGTTTTAAATCAGCCTTCAAGATCCAGCATACAGATGTTGTCACCGGATTATCAAGACTCCGTGAGAGATTGCGCAAAAATTGGGGCATATTCATCAATTTGGACAAATAAAGTTGGAGTTCCTTCAAAAGACAAAAAATGTATAATGGACACTCTTTTCGGCGAAAACGGGATATCACAAGCGGACAGTTCAATAATTTTAGAAGAACGAATAAAAGATGCAAAACAAGTTATTCAGAAAAAGCAGAACATTTTCAGACTTATTTCGAAAACAGAATGGTGCCATTTAATACTTAGAGAACATGTTAACTATCTTTCAAGAGTAAAACTAGTCACCGCAGAATGGACAAACAACAACGCGGAATCCGCTAACCACCTCCTGAAGCAAAAAGACCTACAGGACTCACACCACTATTATCTCCCTTGAATACTCGTGCCCTACAGATGAAGGAGGTAGATACATAAAAACAAGTTCGCTTTTCTACATTTTACAGGATACATTGATTTATCTTTACGAGGTTCTAAATCTACAGCATTTTATGAAGAGATCACAGAAAAATGCATGTTGATATAAGATTTCTAGCTAATTCTGCCTCATTTTACACATCATGAGTCTTATCTCCACGCGGTTGTATTTTAGTCTACATTTTGATAGGTGTGACGTCACGCAAACATGAAATTAAAAAAAGTTCAATCTGGTCAATATTTGTTAAAAGTTAATAACATGCAGATATTGGATCAATGAAGAATTTAAGCATAAATACATGTTGCAAAATCTTTTTTATCTCTATGCCACGAACAAAAACATTACAATGGGACCCTATGGACAATTAATTGTGGTGTGAGACGTTAAGAAAGAGCTGCAGAATGGGTATCAGAATGGGTATCTTTTATCGTTATTCTTAAGGCATTGCGCTTTAGAGCTGCAGAATGGCATTTTCATCGTCATCTCTAAGCAGGGTTCTCCACAGGATTATTTTCAAGCATAGTGGCATTTAGCACGTGCTGGGGGAGGGTACGGGAGGGGGAAACCCCCTCCTTGTTCGATTTTTTTGCTTTTAGTACTGCCTGTATTGACGGTGAGGCACTCTTTTGTGTGATATAAGTGATGTTAGGAAGCCATATATAATTATATATTGATGATAATAAACAATATAATAAATAATCATGTTTTAAGACTTTATTAAAAAAAAACTCATAAAAATATAACTAAAATGAGTTCATACACAATAATACATACACAATAATACAACACACATCAACACAACGTGCAGCATCTGAAATACATACAATAAACAATAAGGTATTGCGCTTTAGAGCTGCAGAACGGGTATCTTCATCATTTAATGCTAAGGCATTGCGCTTTAGAGCTGCAGAACAGGTATCTTTCATCCTTCATCTCTAATGCTTTGCAATTTAGAGCTTCAGAATGGGAATTTCCATCATTCATCTCTAAGCCCTTGCGCTTTAGAGCTGCAGAAGGGTATCTTACATCCTTCACCTCTAAGCATTGTTTGTGCATCTGTGAACGTTTCAGACATGTTAGGACACAGTTAACACGGTTATTTAGAAATCCCGTCTGTGTATGTATAGTTACTACAAGTTATCTTCATATTGCAGGAATTAGCTCAAATTTTACTTGATACCATGTTTAACTAAAAATTAACTATATTTTCAAAACCAATGCAGGTATAAGCATACTTTCAGATTTATTTTACAGCTATTGGCTTGTAAAAAAACAACACATATCAATGAAGACAGACTACTTTGTAAACATCTCAAAATTAAAGCGAGAGACTGATACTTTTCCTGGAAAATCAAATTTTGACGGGTAACCCTTAGTTTGAGTTTATTATTTTCAGCATTTTTCTCAATAATCATTTCTAAAGATCATTTTTATGCTATATTCAGATGTAGAGATGCCTTTTCATGTATATTTGAAAGTTTCAGACTTAACTGAGCACAAATGACCAGGAAAATGCAAAATCCTTATCACTACTGTAGATTTTCAGAATATTAAATGTACTCGGCCTGAATTTCGACCAATACCCTAGGTCACTAAAACTTGAATAATTTGAAAAGCAATAAACATGGAATCAAAATGTTAGCACTTTTCAGCGTGTAATTGATTTGAATACATTTTAATTATTATTGAGGTGATCATAAGAAAAAAAAATCACCTTAAGGACTCACACCACTATTATCTGCCTTGAATACTCGTGCCCTACAGATGAAGGAGGTAGATAAAAAACAAGCTCGCTTTTCTACATTTTGCAGGATACATTGATTTATCTTTACCAGGTTCTAAATCTACAGCATTTTATGAACAGATCACAGAAAAATGCATGTTGATATAAGATTTCTAGCTAATTCTGCCTCATTTTACACATCATGGGTCTAATTTCCACGGGGTTATATTTTTGTCTAAATTTTTATAGGTGTCACGCAAACATGAAATTAAATAAAATTCAATCTGGTCAATATTTGTTAAAAGTTAATAATATGCAGATATTGGATCAATGAAGAATTTAAGCATAAATACATGTTGCAAAATCTTTTTTATCTCCATGCCACGAACAAAAACATTACAATGGGACCCTATGGAAAATTAATTGTGGTGTGAGACGTTAAGAAAGAGCTTCCGAATGGGTATCTTTTATTCGTTATTCTTAAGGCATTGCGCTTTAGAGCTGCAGAATGGCATTTTCATCCGTCATCTATAAGGTATTGTGCTTTAGAGCTGCAGAACGGGTATCTTTCATCCTTTAATGCTAAGGCATTGCGCTTTAGAGCTGCAGAACAGGTATCTTTCATCCTTCATCTCTAATGCTTTGCAATTTAGAGCTTCAGAATGGGAATTTCCATCATTCATCTCTAAGCCCTTGCGCTTTAGAGCTGCAGAACGGGTGTCTTACATCCTTCACCTCTGAGCATTGTTTGTGTATCTGTGAACGTTTCAGACATGTTAGGTCACAGTTAACACGGTTATTCAGAAATCCCGTCTGTGTATGTATAGTTACTTCAAGTTATCTTCATATTGCAGGAATTAGCTAAAATTTTACTTGATACCATGTTTAACTAAAAATTAACTATATTTTCAAAACCAATGCAGGTATAAGCATACTTTTAGCTTTCTTTTACAGCTATTGGCTTGTAAAAAAACACACACATATCAATGAAGAAAGACTACTTTGAAAACATGTAAAAATTAAAGCGAGAGACTGATACTTTTCCTGGAAAATCAAAATTTTGACGGGTAACCCTTAGTTTGAGTTTATTATTTTCAGCATTTTTCTCAATAATCATTTCTTAAAGATCATTTTTATGCTATATTCAGATGTAGAGATGCCTTTTCATGTATATTCGAAAGTTTCAGACTTAACTGAGCACAAATGACCAGGAAAATGCAAAATCCTTATACCCTAGGTCACTGAAACTTGAATAATTTGAAAAGCAATAAACATGGAATCAAAATTTTAGCACTTTTCAGCGTGTAATTGATTTGTATACATTTTTAATTATTATTGAGGTGATCATTAGAAAAAAAATCACCTTAAGAAAGAGCTGCAGAATGGGTATCTTTTATTCGTTATTCTTAAGGCATTGCGCTTTAGAGCTGCAGAATGGCATTTTCATTCGTCATCTCTAAGGTATTGCGTTTTAGAGCTGCAGAACGGGTATCTTTCGTCCTTCATCTCTAATGCTTTGCAATTTAGAGCTTCAGAATGGGAATTTCCATCATTCATCTCTAAGCCCTTGCGCATTAGAGCTGCAGAACGGGTATCTTACATCCTTCACCTCTAAGCATTGTTTGTGTATCTGTGATCGTTTCAGACATGTTAGGACGCAGTTAACACGGTTATTCAGAAATCCCGTCTGTGTATGTAAAGTTACTTCAAGTTATCTTCATATTGCGGTAGCTGAAATTTTACTTGATACCATGTTTAACTAAAAATTAACTATATTTTCAAAACCAATGCAGGTATAAGCATAATTTTAGCTTTATTTTACAGCTATTGGCTTATAAAAAAAACACACATATCAATGAAGACAGACTACTTTGAAAAAATGTCAAAATTAAAGCGAGAGACTGAAACTTTTCCTGTAAAATCAAAATGTTGACGGGTAACCCTTAATTTGAGTTTATTATTTTCAGCATTTTTCTCAATAATCATTTATTAAAGATCATTTTTATGCTATATTCAGATGTAGAGATGCCTTTTCATGTATATTCGAAAGTTTCAGACTTAACTGAGCACAAATGACCAGTTAAATGCAAAATCCTTATCACTACTGTAGATTTTCAGAATATTAAAGGTACTCGGCCTGAATTTGACCAATACCCTAGGTCATTAAAACTTGAATAATTTGAAAAGCAATAAACATGGAATCAAAATTTTAGCACTTTTCAGCGTGTAATTGATTTGTATACATTTTCAATTATTATTGAGGTGATCATTAGAAAAAAAATCACCTTAAGGACTCGCACCACTATTATCTGCCTTGAATACTCGTGCCCTACAGATGAAGGAGGTAGATAAAAAAAACAAGTTCGCTTTTCTACATTTTACAGATACATTGATTTATCTTTACCAGGTTTTAAATCTACAGCATTTTAGGAAGAGATCACAGAAAAATGCATGTTGATATAAGATTTCTAGCTAATTCGGGCTCATTTTATACATCATGGGTCTAATCTCCACGGGGTTGTATTTTTGTCTAAAATTTGATAGGTACGTGTCACGCAAACATGAAATTAAAAAAAGTTCAATCTGGTCAATATTTGTTAAAAGTTAATAACATGCAGATATTGGATCAATGAAATTTTTTAGCATAAATACATGTTGCAAAATCTTTTTTATCTCTATGCCACGAACAAAAACATTACAATGGGACCCTATGGAAAATTAAGTGTGATGTGAGACGTACAGGACCTTATCGACATACTTTATTCAATTGTCAGCTCACAATATAAAGACGCAGAAAGAGCATTGATTGGAAGGGGCAATTACAAATTAAGGCCGGAATACGTGCATCATCGATGTGTGGACATATGTATGTTGATTCAATGTGAATATTACTTTCATACTGTACAGTCTTTAATAATAGTACTGTTGATCAAGATACACATATCAAGATGCAACTGAACGCTCTCGTTTACTGTTATGTTTTTGGAGAACTATTTTAATTCTGATGGTCAAACTCAATCATAAACAATATTTCAATATTTTTAAAGCAATATCTTGCTAGTATATTGAATTGAAATGCATCTTAATATATTATTTTCTCCGTTACTCTCCAGTAGTTACTGTCTGGCATTTCCCCTCTCCATTACTGTATTTCTGGTCTTCAATACTGTATTTCCCGTCCATATTTTATATCTGAAGATAAAAATTCACTTCAAATCAATTGTTGCATATTTTTGCAGCATCATCTTGTGCTAATATATTGAATTAAAATGTGTATTTGTACAACATTTGCTAAATAACAGTATTCATTACTGTAATTTCCGTCTCCATTACTGTATTTCCAGTCCGTTACTGTACATTACTGTACATTTTGGTCCATTACTGTGTTTAGGCACACCCAATCAAAATTGCGCATTTCTGTTTCTCCGATTCTCAAATATTTTTTGTGTACACTTCCGGAATGGCCGAGAGCGAAGAAAACACTCCGCCTTTGCCCGACAAATTGGATTTGGAAGAGGTTTAACATAATTATTTTCATTTCAAAAAATACCTACAATATAGACTCAATGTTTTGATTTCCAATTGATCGACGCCACAACAAGCACATCATTATATCATGGAAATCAATACAAAATACCAGTGGGTGGGGTAATGTGGTAAATTTCAGCTCCTGTCAAAACACAAAGACGTATCAAAATGTTGCTAATCTTGTACATAGACACTTGCATCATGCTATATATATATATATATATATATATATATGATTGTTGATGAAGAGTACATGTACTTCAAATTACGCTGCACCCAGTCGCAGAACTGAAGTAAAACAACTTACCAAGGGGGAAAATGTGCGGCCGATATCGGACTCGAACCCAGGACCACTCGCTGATAGGGCGTGTGCTGTATCAACTGAGCTGATGGGCCACCATGTACCCAATATCACTGCACTGCTCTCACTTTTATTATTTAAGACCCCTGGTGCCACAATCCTGCGATCACCAAATTATCTCAAGTCTCCAACAGAGCTTTTTTTCGGAAATATGGGCAGAGGCCCAGGCCTTTCCTTAGGGGTTAAAGGGGAAAAACAAATTGATTTCGAGATATTCATAACTTTCACTTGACATCATCAAAATAATTTGACCAATCAGTGATCTAAGACCTTAAAAATAAAAGACCTCCACATTCCCAAAGGGGGTAAACTCGGTGTTTATCGTTGGTGCTCAACTGACTTTAGCCCTTTATAAAACTGGTTTGTAGTGATAATTATATTGAAAGATTTATTTTTTTGTGTACATCTATGTATCTTCTTTTGGTGTTGTCTGATTTTAAAACGCCAATATGGATATATTTAATTGAAATCATGGTCTAATATTTTCATGTAGAGATCGAGGAAAAGTCTGAGTAAACGCCTTTGTTTTCACCTACTGAATATCTCAACCTACCGGAAGTTGACCGGATGTGAACGTTATGAATAGTGGGTACAATGTATTAGGCAGAAATTGAAGATTTGGGTGTGCAAATATGCAAAAGAGGTACATTTTTAGATGAACTGTCTTCTATAAATATATCCCAAACATAATAGTGTTGAGAAATTTAGAGGGGAAAATAATGTTAAGCAAAAACATTAAATAAATTTAGGGGAATTTTCTCAGCAAAAGAGGGGAAAAAAGTAGTCCGTTTTGCTAGGGGAAGGGGCCGGATATCGGCTCCTGTTTATGAACGAAAAAAAGCCCTGACCAATGAAGTAAACCAAGGGGCAAAAGTGCAGCAGGTATGGGACTCGAACCCGGGACACCTCGCTGACAGACGAGTGCTCTACCAACTGAGCTAACTGGGCCACTGGGTACCCAGTATCACCACAACAGTAAGTTGCTAGACCAGGTCTGTGAGAATCACTGGCTGTGAGAATCGTAGCCATAGATATGTTGTGGCTGATAGTAATGTAGGTAGGTTTGCATCTGCACTTTCCTGCAAGGTTTCTGAAAACATCACGCTATGCATGCATAAGCAACCTGCATAAACAATCACCGTATTTCAATTGACTTAACTAATACCACATGGCCACGTACATGTATAAAACTCATCAAAGGGAATTATATATCGTAGATATAATTATAGTCTTTTTTTTTTGCAACTAATATATTTTTTCAAACATGTTTTTTTCCACTTCGAAACGAAGTTTAGTTTTATAAATGGAGGAGTGGTATTTAAGGTTAGTCAATTAAGTTGTGTTCATGAACAAACAGCAGCAAGATACGCTTTCAATGCATATTCCAGAATAACATCTTCCACCTAGGGATGTAACCAGTCCAATTTAATTTCAACAATAATAATCGAGTATCATGAAAACCTTTCCTAAGACAGCTCATTTTTTTTCCCACAAAGCTCTAGGCAAATGAGATGGATTAAAAATCATGAGACATAATGGTCTTAACCAGTTAGGCCATATCATTCTGGTGTTTTAAATTTAGAAATGCCATCACCAAAATTGCCCACAGCCACTTTAAAGCCTCTGAAAAATAGTGACACATTGTAATTAGCTTTGAACAGGAAAGCTTCCCTGCCATTTGACTGGGCTATAATTTTTGGTAAAATTTCAGGAGAACCAAACAGTGATATCTGTGGACAGGAATGGAGAACAAGAGGGTCCAGGGGCTCCCAGTGCCTCACCTGCCATACCAACTATATCGGCACAACCCAAACCCAGGCCAAAGAAAGGTACCGTAGTCCTGATTAAATTACTCATTTAATTGTTGACCACATTTATTTGTGCTGACATAATCATAACACACAAAAGTTCTGTACCCATTGTTGTGTCACCTGCATAGCATGGCAGACACTTGTGGTTCACTTTGTCACACTTTAACGTGCAACCTATCCGTTGACTGTAACTTGAAAGATATTTGGTTCATAAAGCTTCACACACATATTCATATTATCCCCAATGACCAATAACTGTGACTTCCGTTTTGGCAGAGTTATGCCCCTTTTCATAAAAATCTAACCTGCAACCTAACCCGACTCATAACTGGCCATAACTAGAAAAATATTTGACCTGTGTTCATGAAACTTCACACACATCTTCATCTTACCCTTGGAATGCCGTTGCACATGACCAATAACTCTGACTTTCATTTGGCCAGAGTTATGTGCTTTTTCATGAAACTTTAACCTAGCTCATAACTTGGCAAAATATTGACCTTTGGTCATGAAACTTTATACAGTTCTTCCTTATGAAAAGTTGTGCCCCTTTTCATAAACTTTACAATTGAAAAAAAAATGATGCTCCATACTTTATGAAGGATTGCACCTCTGCCTTCAAACTTCATAGTTAGATTGTCCTTGCTGAAAAAAAGCACAGGGCAGGCAACACAAGTGTTCCATGGAACACCCTTCTTGTTAATCCTCTGGCACGACCTGCCATTTACCTGGAACTGATGCAGGAGTGATTAACACATACGTATGTAGCAATGTCATTGCATGTTTATATTTTGTATTTTCATGGCTGATATTTCCCCCTTTGTAGCCCCCGAGATACCGATATTTGAGCGACGCAACTGGCTAATTCATCTTCATTATGTGAGGAAGGAGTATGAGCAGTGTAAATCCCTCATCAAGGAGCAGCTGGGGGAGAGCGGGGGCATGTGTGAATATGCCGTCTATGTACAAGGTAAGTTAGGGGGATGTGTGAATATGCAGTCTATGTACAAGGTAAGTAAGGGGGAATGTGTGAATATGCAGTCTATGTACAAGGTAAGTTATGGGGAGAGTGCGGGCATGTGTGAATATGCAGTCTATGTACAAGGTAAGTTATAGGGGAGAGCGGGGGCATGTGTGAATATGCAGTCTATGTACAAGGTAAATTATAATGGGGGTGCGGGGGCATGTGTGAATATGCAGTCTATGTACAAGGTAAGTTGTGGGGGAGATCAGGGGCAGTTGTGAATATGCCGTATATGTACAAGGTAAGTTATAGGGGAGAGCGGGGACATGTGTGAATATGCCGTCAGACGGTCTATATACAAGGTAAGCTATGGGGGAGAGCGGGGCATGTGTGAATATGCTGTCGATGTACAAGGTAAGTTATGGGGGAGAGCGGGGGCATTTAAGGTGTACCATGCCAGTATAACATAACCAATATTCAAGATTACTTCAAAGCGGTGAAGGATATTAATTTTGGGTTAGTAGGTCAACAGTTACGTTCTCGTGTTACTGATCATGAAACTTGCATTCTGTGCTGTACTGTTACACCTATAATCGTGAACTGTATACAAATAGTATTCGGGTTTGGAACAACGACCCCTACTGATTTTATGGTTAGTAGGTCAAATGTCTTTCCCGGCTTTTATTCATGATTTTTTTTATCTACACCAGAGGAACTGAACACATCCCAGTTTTGGCATAATTCAAAGTGAATTAATATTATACAACTACACTTTACTCAACAAACCTAGCAGGGATTGTAACAGGTGACTTTGCCTGGAAAACAGACTACCGCCACTGTTTGGAAGTATGTGTTGGTTGGTCATGAATATCGGATTAATGCTCACCGAGAATTGACAGAAGTCTAACATAGACCACTCGCTTTTACTGGGTAGAACCGATACAGGAACCTCCTGCCATCCCAAAGAATGAACACTTCCTCACTTACAGGTCAAGCTCCCAGTAGGATTCGAACTCGCAGTGGTGAGAGGCGAGGAGGTTTACAATGCATCATCGTTAACCTCTCGGCCACGGAGACACATAAAACCAGAAAGAAATTAAGCATTATCAAATGTATATTTGTTTTTTCCTTTCTGTATTATTGAATAATTATATCTAAGAAACCTTCCAAATCCTTGTATTTTCTCAAATTTGGTTGGTTTAAACATATTTTATTTCACGAGCTTTTTACAACATATTATTTGTACACAATAGAAGAAAAAGGATTAGAACGAAACTAAGATACTGATGATGTTCTTCTCCTAGCCTGGGTATGATATTAATTGTACGCATAGTAAACAGCAATAGTTAGATATTTTCACAATATACAAAGTATGATAAATATTTTTAAATTACTTTTTCTTGGTATATATTCTAGAATAATGCTTGGCTTACATAAAAACGCATAAGAATATAATTGAAATAATAAGAAGTATCGAAAGGGGAAAATAGAAAGTAACTTGGAATATACGAACTTCAAAGAGACAAAAAATTCAAATCTGGTTAATAACCTTAATGTTAATTTTACTTGGACACAAACTAGAAGAACTGATCTACCACTAAATTATCACCTATTTATTAGGCCTTTCAGATGATTAATAATATATCAATACATTTTTTCAGAAATCTATTCAAACTGAAAAAAACACAATGAAAAAAAAAAGCCGTTGTGTTTTGTGGATTCCTCGCAAAAACTCATTTAAAGGCACACATCATCCTGAAGTTTTTAACGAACATTGAAATTTATCCATATCATTTTGACTTTAAACCTGCTTGCATATATATATAATTAAATAAACTTTTGAGTTTCCTAGTTTTCATCTTATTCTACCATAGGTTTAAATATATTATTGGTGCAATGTTATCAATGCAATGTTATCAATGTAAAACAATTTGCTTTAAACTATTCTCATAGTTATAATACTAATTGAACAAATGCAAGACTTGAAGTTATGTAGAAAAACTTCCAAAATCAAGATTGTCGTGTGTCCCGGAAATGAGTGCTGGGCCTCCGCTGTGATTCGCCAATGTCGCAAATGGAGAAAGAAAAGCAACATTTGCGATCTTTTTTAAGCTTTTGCGAAAATGATTTGCGAAAGGAAAATAAAAGCTGATATTTACATATTTTCAATGCTGTAAGCGGATATAGTAAATAGACTGCTACACATCGTTCTTAGTGGACATGCGCAGTGTAACAGTCTAATAGAAAAGTGGACTGGTTCACTAAACTACATGAATAACTTTCGCTGGCTGATTACAAAAACTGATAAAATTATCATAACCATTCGATTGATCACGCGTGTATATTGTGGATCATTGATGTTTGCAAATAACATTTTGTAAACAAACTTTTCTGACACTCTCTAAGAAGATAATTGATGCAATTAAGTAATAATAGGATTAAGAGAACACAGCTTGATATCAGGTTTTAAGCTCTTATACAAACATTGGAGAGCGTGGTGGACGATCAAACAACGAAAATTAATCTATGGTTGATATTTATTAATGAGTGTAGCAAACTTTGTCGGGTGTTGAAAATTAAAGAATTGAAAGTGATTACTTGCTATTTTAAGCTCTACTGGCCGAAGTCCGTCGTCTGTCGTCCGTCGTTAACTTTTGCCTTGTGGACACTCTAGGGCCTTCATTATTAATCGAATCTTTACGAAACCTTGCCAATATCTTTATATCAATGAAAGCTCGGACAAGTTCGAAAACCAGCCAGATCGGATAAATTTCACCAGAGTTATGGCCCTTGCTTTGCTGAAAAATGCCATATTAAGCCTTGTGAACACTCTAGCACCTTCATTTATTATTTGATCTTTACCAAACTTGCACAGATTGTTAATATCAATGAAAGCTCGGACAAGTTCGAAAACCAGCCAAATCAGATCAGTAACAACGGAGTTATGGCCCTTGTTTTTTCTGAAAATTGCTATTTTCTGCCTTGTGAACGCTCTAACACCTTCATTTATTATTTGATCGTTACCAAACTTGCATAGATTGTTATTACCAATGATAGCTTGGACAAGTTTGAAAATCACCTAAATTGGGTCTGTAACACCAGAGTTATGGCCCTTGTTTTTTCTGAAAAATGCCATTTTCTGCCTTGTGAACACTCTAGCACATTCATTTATTATTTGATCTTTACCAAACTTGCACAGATTGTTAATATCAATAAAAGCTCAAATAAGTTCGAAAACCAGCTAAATCGGATCAGTAACACCGGAATTATGGCCCTTGTTTTTTCTGAAAAATGCTATTTTCTGCCTTGTGAACACTCTGGGCCTTCAATATTAATCGGACCTTTACTTAACTTTGCCAGTGTTTTTATATTAATGAAAGCTCGGACAAGTTCGAAAACCGGCAAGATCGAAATAATTTCACCGGAGTTATGGCCCTTGTTTCGCTGAAAAATGCCATATTAAGCCTTGTGAACACTCTAGCACCTTCATTTATTATTTGATCTTTACCAAACTTGCACAGATTGTTAATATCAATGAAAGCTCAGACTAATTCGAAAACCAGCCAGATCGGACCAGTATCGGCGGAGTTATGGCCCTTGATTTAGTTAAAAATGCTAAATTGTGCCTCGTTAAGACGATAGGTTAAGTAATAGATAGAGTATGGTTTCATTGAGTTGGTTCATTTAAACATCGAGATGGGCGTAGCTCATCGAGGTGTTTAAATTAACCAACGAGAGTAGCATGTCCATTTCAGCTCTATTTCAGTTATTCTAACTGTTATTCTCACTGTTATTCTCACAGTTATTCTGACGGGTCTTATTTTCAATTAAACGATTTACACCTGTGTCTGAACAAAGAGAATTGTCTGTGACCATGCTACAATATCAATCAAAGCTCGTACAAGTTCGAAAACCAGCCATATCGGACTAGTAACAGTGGAGTTATGGACCTTGATTTAGTTAAAAATGCAATATTTTGCCTCGTTAGGACGATAGGGGCTTCATTGTTCATCCGATCTTTACAAAACTTTACCAGATTGTTAATATCAATGAAAGCTCGGTCAAGTTCGACAACCAGCCATATCAAACCGGTAACAGCGGAGTTATGGCCCTTGACTTAGTTAAAAATGCTATGTGTTGCCTCGTTAAGACGATAGGGCCTTCATTTTTCATCTGATCTTTACCAAACTTTATCAGATTGTTAATATCAATGAAAGCTTGGACAAGTTCAAAAACCAGCCAGATCGGACCAATAACAGCAGAGTTATGGCCCTTGGTTTAGTTAAAAATGCTATATTTTGCCTTGTTAAGACGATAGGGCCTTCATTTTTCATCCAATCTTTACCAAGCTGTACCAGATTGTTACTATCAATGAAAGCTTGGACAAGTTTGAAAACCAGCCAGTTCGGACCAGCAACAGCAGAGTTATAGCCCTTGATTTAGTAAAAAATTCTATATTTTGTCTCGTTAAGACAATAGGGCCTTCATTTTTCATCAGATCTTTACGAAACTTTACCATCTTGTTAATATCAATGAAACCTCGGATAAGTTAAAAAAACAGCCAGATCTGACTAGTAACAGCGGAGTTATGGCCCTTGATTTAGTTAAAAAGGCTATATTTTGCCTCGTTAAGATGATAGGGTCTTCATTATTTATCCGATCTTTACCAAACCTTACCAGAATGTTAATATTAATGAAAGCTTGGACAAGTTCGAAAACCAGCCAGATCGGACCAGCAACAGCGGAGTTATGGCCCTTGATTTAGTTAAAAATGCTATATTACGATAGAGCCTTCATTTTTCGTCAGATCTTTACCAAACTTTACCAGATTGTTAATATAAATGAAAGCTCGGACAAGTTTGAAAAACAACCAGATTGGACTAGTAACAGCGGAGTTATGGCCCTTGATTTAATTAAATATGCTATATTTTGCCATCGTTAATACTACGATAGGGCCTTTATTTTTCATCCGATCTTTACGAAACTTTACCAGATTGTTACTATCAATGAAAGCTCAAAAAAAAGTGCAAAACCAGCCAGATTGGATCATTTACACCAGAGTTATGGCCCTTGATTTTCTGAAATATGCTATATTTTGCCCTCATTAAGAAGAAAGGGCCTTCATTTGGCCAGATTTCAGTGAAACTTTTCAAGGATGATCAGTACCAAGCCTAGTTTACATATCGTCACCGTGTTCCAGTTGAATGATTTTGGCGGAGTTATGTCCCTTTAAAGGTTTTAATACACAAACTTTGTCTGGACTAGTTCTCCTGAACCCCTGGCTGGATTTTAACGAAACTTGACAAGGATGATCAGTATCAGGTCTAGTTATGCAAATCATTGCCCAGTTCCGGTTAAATGATTTTTGGCAGAGTTATGGCTCTTTAAAGGTTTTAATACACAAACTTTGTCTGGACTAGTTCTCCTGAACGCCTCCCCACATTTCAACGAAACTTTACAGGGATGATCAGCAGCAAGCATAGTTGTGTATGTCATCATGGCATTCCGGTTAACAGATTTTTGGTGGAGTTATGGCCCTTTAAAGTTTTTTGATACACAAACATTTTCCAGGCTAGTTCTCCTGAACCCCTACTGGATTTAAACGAAACTTGACAAGGATGATCAGTATCAAGCCTAGTTGTGCATGTCATTGCCAAATTCGTGTTGAATTATTTTTGGCAGAGTTATGGCCCTTTAAAGGTTTTAATAGCCAAACGTTGTCCAGATTAGTCTCTTCTGAACTCCTTGCTGGATTTCAACGCATCTTGATGGGGATCAAGCCTAGTTGCACCTATCATTGCCGTGTTGTGGTTGAATGAATTTTAGCAGAGTTATGACCCCTTAAAGGTTTTAATACACTAACTTTGTACAGACTAGTTCTCCTGAACCTCTGGCTGGATTTCAACGAAACTTGTCAGGGACAATCAGTACCAAGCCTAGTTGCGTATGTCATCAACATGTTCTGGTTGAACGATATTTGAAAGAGTTATGGCCCCTATACATAAACTTTATCTAGAGCCAGTAGAGCGTCCACAGGCCCTCTTGGGCCTCTTGTTAGAAATAAATACTATTAAAATAAAAGACGAGATCAGAACAATGGCCTTAATTGATTTAATTACCCTCGACGTATGTTTCCTATATAACTTATGTCAAGATGTGAAACATTGCCAATACTGTAATAGCAAACATGGCTTGTAAACGTCCGCAAAATTTAGATTCTTGTTTTGACTCCATCTTCTAAATTTGCCAAAATTCATCTGTTGAACCTAAATGAATCAATGAATATATTTATTTTAAAAATGACTCCGTTATATGGTGAAAAAATGGCTCCAGCTTTCATGATTTGGCTCTTATTTCTCAAATGTGGCTCCTTTTTTTCTCATTTTATGAAAGTAGTTGCGAAAGAAAAAAATTACCCAGGGGAGGCCCTGAGTGTGCTGTGAAGTGGTTTTCATAAAAACATGTCTTGACAGATGTGTAGGCACAGATTGTAAGTTTCTTTTCTCTTTTTATTAATATACTTATCTATAAACGATGGTTTAAAAAACAACTTCTAACTTGAAAAAGAGATTGCTTTGCTGACACAAGCAAATAAGTTTATGTAAAAAATGTTAATTTATTTGGACCAATTTATAATTATAAATGCCTAGTGTTAGGTAGAAAAGATCAAGCAAACTACCATATATATGCTTCAAAGAATATATTTGAAATGTTACAACACCGAGCCATTTAAAAGTAATGTATACATTGTTTAACATCTGAAATGCTTAAAATGTACAAGCAAGTACAGCCATAACCATTTCAGTCGATATATCAATATATCGTTGATACTTTTCCTTCAGTATATCAATATGGTTGATACGCTTCACACCCTTTCAATGACAGCCCAGTATTTATTAATCTAGTTCTTTTTCAAATTTAACCATAATATTAATACAATTTGGAATTTTCAATTTTCTTCATTATTCCACCACGTTTTTCAATATTTTATTTAATTTTTGTGAAATATAATCATTTGCAATTTGCATATAAACAATTTTCTTCAAACTGATAAAACAATTACTAGTAATAATGTGTAAATTTGCATATTCTGTAGATACCTGAAAACAAACAAACAAAAAATATGGATATGAAAAACAATAATAACAAAACATACAAACAAAGCTAAAAGCTAACACTGTCCAACATGCTTACAATCATAATGTCTGATGTACATATCTAACTCCCCTATATTCTCTAGTGTTTTATTTACAAAATGTTCAACCCAAAAATTAAATATTCTACACTCCAATAATTTCAGATTAAGATATATTATTCGCAGTCTTTAATACCAGTCTAGATGTTTTTAGTAATACTTTAATAACTTTATGATGTTTGTTTTATCCACTTTATGAAGTTACAGTGGAAAGAATCAACTGTTTTCAAGCTTTTTAAGCTGTCTGGCAAGCTATGCCAAATGATTGGTCCTGCAAAATATGTAACACTTTGCTTGAATATTTCTTTCTTCGGTTGTGGGGGGATAAAATTATGGGCTGTTTCTGATCTCAAAACAGGTAAGTTTTGATTTACTATTCGACCTCTAAAAATTTCATTTACATATTGAAATATGCTAATGTTTAGATGCTGTTGTTTTCTGAAATTTGGCAAATAAATAAAACTGGGGAGGTGGGTCCATATATAAAATCACGAAATGCATTCCATGAAAACATTAAATCATTAATGTGCTGATAAAACACTGAACATGAATTGAAGACAATTTAAAGATATAAACAAAACTTCTTAAAATTGGTCAGAAATAATATAAAAAAAGCATATTTATTGCAGATGTTCCGTTTATAATAAAATGAAACATGGGTAATCCTAAATTACCTCCCTTTTAATCGAAATCTCGTTTGAAATTACCTGTAATTCAGCGTTAACATTAAATGCTTCAAAAAATTCTTTTACAGACACATTTGTAGTGGTAGTGCTAGTAAAACGTGATGTCAAAATGATTTTAGTTGACATATTTTAGAATTAGGAACTTTGGAAGCTGCACTATTTTAAGTACTTAACACAGTCAGTTGTATAAGTGTTATATTAAGTTATTTCTAAGAAAACACATCGTCTTGAAAGCTTGAAAATGTGTTCATGTAATCAGAGCAGATGATTTAAACTCGTTATTTTGCAGTTCAGTCACATCTCCAATCTCGCATGATATACACAAAACAATTGGACTATTTTTGACATATTCTTAGGTGGGTTAAAATTAGGAATTTTTGATTAGTAGAGTAGGTGTATATCATAAGCTAATTTTTAAAAAAAAAAAGACCAACGGGACCGACCACAGTATAATCTGCTTTTTCTTCAAAAACTGGATTTACAAGGTATGATAAGCGGGTATTTTGGCCTCCAATAAATTCAAAATACAAAAAGTATTATTATATAACCTATAAATAGACGCGTTTTCATTGGCTAAAAAGTATTTTTTTAGAAAAAATATCTAGCGATATTGACCTGTTTTTTTGATATTGACCTGTTTTTTTGATATTGACCTGTTTTATATAATTGTTTTTTTGATATTGACCTGTTTTATATAATTGTAAATTGAGGGTTATATAATAAAACAGTTATGGACTTTTCAGCTGTTATACATGATGTTGATATGTACCAAAAAATCATTATTGACCTCGGCTATCGCCTCGGTCAATAATGATTTTTTTGGTGCATATCACATCATGTATAACAGCTGAAAAGTCCATAATTGTATATTATTATATAACCTATAAATAGACGCGTTTTCATTGGCTAAAAAGTAATTTTTTAGAAAAAATATCTAGCGATATTGACCTGTTTTTTTGATATTGACCTGTTTTATATAATTGTTTTTTTTGATATTGACCTGTTTTATATAATTGTAAATTGAGGGTTATATAATAAAACAGTTATGGACTTTTCAGCTGTTATACATGATGTTGATATGCACCAAAAAATCATTATTGACCTCGGCTATCGCCTCGGTCAATAATGATTTTTTTGGTGCATATCACATCATGTATAACAGCTGAAAAGTCCATAATTGTATAATATTACATCTAATCTTTTGTGCATGTTGAAGTAAATTGATCATATTCTATATTCAAAAAATATTTTTATTTTATTTATCTAGAAGAATTAACAGGGTCTGAAAAAATGGATTTTTTTGGTAATTTTATTATATTTTGTAGATTTTGGACCTTTATGGTAAAGATTTTGATCCTAAAAATATAGTGCGCACCTCCAAGCACACACAATATTTTGACTGATGATGCATCCCTATCAAGTTACTGTTTCAACACAAAATCAGCTGTGCTCGAGGGTGTGCTCTGTATTTCCAAGACCAAAAACTGAAAATGAACAACAATTTCATTTTTTGGAAGGAAACACCTTGTTTGTGAGGCTCTTAAACTCATTTAGAGCCTTCAAACAATCTTGTAATGAGTTTTAATACTGATTCAGTTCATTTGTAGCTAAACTAGATATTCAAAACTTGTGCATTAAAAGTTTCAATATTGGGGGCCAATTTTGATCCTTATCATACCTAGTCCTTTAATACATAGAGGATATTTGTTGTTTTGGAGTGAATAACATATTTTATTTCATCGAGAAGTGAGATGAAATAAAATATGATTTTTACGACAAAACAACAAATTTTCTTTTTATTTTATGATTTTACAAACAAATTTTTAAGAGAAACTATGGTAGAACAACAAAAGTAGTCCCGGCGGCTACTGTGAAATAAAACTCTATATTCCACAGTGTGGAATAACACTTTTATTTCACTGATAAAATTTCATCGCATATCATAAAACAAAAGGTTTTATTTACAATCCTTCTTTACAGCGGTATATCTATAAGAAACGTCTATAAGTTAATTAAATTTCACTCAAGACAGAAAGTATTTGCTAATTAAACTGTAACCCGCTAAGAATGACTATAATAACCTTATGTCCATTGTAATCCCAGATCAGCATGCGAGTAACTCGCAGTTACTCGCAGGCTGATCAGGGTTTACCAGTGTTCATTCTGGAGGACGACATCGGCGACAAAGGCGCTTTTTCCTCCGTGACTTCGCTTTTTTTTTCAGCCGACGGCGAAGTTTAAGTCGCCTTCAGATTGACCACTTCGCTTTTTTCCCGTCCTCAAGCGTAGTGTAACCAGTCCATTAATTGACCTGTTGTTTATGTCTCAGGACAGGTGTTGACATCTCTGGGAAGGGATTATGCTAATTGTTTTGATCGATCACAGCAGAAAGCCCGCGGGGAGCATACTTTCCTACAACTATGATATCCCCCGAGGCAATTTTCGCACCTCGCCATTTTTTGTTTACAAATTAGACTGTACAGGGAATACACACGCCTTATCCAATGAGATTGCGTATAGCTGAACAATTGACCAATGGTAGGTTCCGTTACAGTTAGACAAGTGTGTGTTGATCGAAACGAAACAACAATCGGAAGTTAATTGACCTGAGGTGATTAAATGATACCACCGAATAATGATTAGCGTTGTGTTTTCTTAATTGTTTGATAAAACGGACCTTTTGGCATTCCAAACAAACAAATGCATGAAAAAGAGTTAATAGTAGATGATATTTCTACTGATTTTTCGGCATTATTTTACTTCCGGAAAAGTGCGTTGTCATAGTAGTTCGGATAGGTACATAAGTTCGGATGGAGGAAAAACATTTTTTTATTAAATATTGTTTTAGCTAATACAAATTGGGAAACAAAACACATACATTGGTCTTATAGGTCTTAATGAGGAATAAGCCTTTTAGGAAAAAGTTTGAGAATCATAATTACACCCTTCATAGAACTCCATACAAATTGATAGAAATATGAATAAATAAAGATACAAGCAATATATTTATATATAAAGATACAAGCAATATATTTATATTAATTCTTCTCTCAGTCCTTCCTTCTATAGTTACAGTATAATAAGTAAAGAGTGCCTGTGAGTCTGAATAAAATTAATAAACAATTTAATTTGAAACAGCTAGCATGCTCTTAAATAATCAAAAGTTATAAACAATAGGGTGTATACATGTATATCAGTTAATAATTAAAAATAACCGATTGCGCGCTTAATTTAAAAGATCGTGTCTCCCTCACTTTTCCTTATTTTTTGGTCACTTCTCTCTATTTTCTTTGGAGGGAGAAGTCACTTCTCCCTAAAATCCAGGCCTAGATTGAACCCTGGTTTACACTGTCTGGCTGCTGATTGGACATTTTCCCAAAAACACCCCTCTGTCACATAAATGGAATGGTCTTAATTCAAAGAAAGAACAGTCCATTATATATATGTAGCAGGTTAAGGGTTAAACCTTTTAATAGGCAGACCTTCAAAGTGATTGATAACTGTTCTTATAACAAAACTCAAACTCAATAGACACACGCTATTATTAATAATTATATAAATTGCATACTGGGCTCATAGCAGTTTCCAGCACATACCTGCGAAAGGCTTTCAAAAGCAATTTTATTCAGGAAGTATAATTTGTAAGAAGCTTTGAAGTTTCATAAAAAAAAATGCCAAATCAGTAGAGTCTTTTTTCCATTGATGCTGGTTGCCGGGCAAGCACATGTAAGCATACATTGTAACACATGCGCAGAAAAAAACAGTAATTCTTTAAAATAAAAATCTTACCCAAAGATATAAATATTTCATGGGGAGCAACTACTACAATTATTGTATATATATGTAAAAGATAATTTTGGATATGAAAACTATCTGAATATTTTATGTACAAAAAGATTACTAAGTGTTTTTACTAAATTAGGTTTATCTTCACATAGCTTAAGAATGGAGACATAGGACTGAAAGAAATGAAAGAGTTTGTCAAATATGTAATTCAATTGAAATTGAAGACGAATTTCACTTTGTTTTAATTTGTACAGCTTATAATGATAATAGAAAGAAATATATCAGAACATATTACATACAAAGGCCAAATATGTTTACATTTATAACACTTCTACAATCTTCAAAGAAGAAAGAACTTTTTAATTTAAGTAAATATTTGTCAGAGGCGTTTACTGTCAGATGTTCTATTCCAAATATTATATCTTAAAATATATTCAAGTACATCCTCACATAAATTGTTATTTTATATATAATTCCTTTTGTTTTTTGATATCCTTGGATTATTGATTAAAATGTGTGATTTATATGAGCTATGATTAATTAAGGAGTATTGAAAATTGAACTATAAGTGAGTGTGTAGAAGTATGTGTAACCTGTCATGTGATTATAATTATGTATTACAAATTATGTATGTAATGATGAGAAACTGTAAAAGTTTAAGTCAATAAAGTATCTATCTATCTATCTATCTATCTATATTAATCTACACACAGTTTTTTACCTGTGTTTTTCCCCGTGTGGTTGCCGGGGTAGAATACAACCACTGCAAACACACCGTCACATGCAGAGGGGTAGGACCCCCCCATTCATATTCATTTTGTCATTTTTTGTTCATGCTCATTAAAGGTCTTCATCATGATCCCTGCATTGTTTCAGGTGCCATCTCGCTCACATCACTAAGAGCAGTGGCAGAAAAACAATAAACGTGGCTCCAGCGTAAATGGAGTGTCTACAATAGAATTTGCATGAACTCTGCAGTTCAGGGTGAGAAGGTTCTAGGCCCATTTTCCATATTTTATCTCGATGTACATGGAAGATGAGCCTGGCATGTTCATGCCTGTTAGGCGCCATATAACCTTTTCATGTGTTGGGGCGCCTTAAAACCCCAATTCAATTCAATTACCTGTGTTTTAGTGGTTTTTATACGCCCGTTTGAAAAACGGAACATATTATCGTATGGGGTTATCCGTACGTACGTACGGTACATTCTTCTTGTAAACAATTGTGCATTCTGGACGATAACTTCTAAACCACATCAACACTCGTTATAGGTACATTGCCCTAGGTGAGAGGTGGAGCCCTATTACTTTTAGAGTCAGAAAGTTAAAAGTCGACCTTTGAAAGAAAAATGCATTCCACACCATTTCTTAACCATTTTTCCACTAAACCTCTTGAAACTTCACAGGATTGGTTGTCTCGGTGAGACCCAGACCCCTATTATTTTAGGGTTCAAAGGTCAAGGTGATCTTGACCTTTGAAATAATTATTCATTCCAAACGATAACTTAGAAACCATTATACCCACCCATATAAAACTTCATAGCAACATTGCCCTTGGTGAGACAAGGAACCTATTGCTTTTAAAGTCAGTAGGTCAAAGGTCAAGGTCACCTAATGTATAGCATTGTCCGTCAGTCCGTTAACAATTTGAATTCAGAATGATAATTCATAAGTATTACACACAGAATCATGAAACTTCATACATATAAATGAAACTTTATACTGCCCATTGGACAAGGATTGTCCCTATTGTTTTTGAGGTCACTAGTTGTCAACAGGTCACGGTCATATTGACCTCATCATATTGACCTCACACCTAGGAAATGCTTTTCACATAAAAACCTTAGCAAAACCTTATGAAACCTCAAATATACATTGCCCTAGGTGATAGGAGTCTATAGGTCAAAGGTCAAGGTCACAGTGACCTTATATGGAAACATGCATTCCGGATGATAACTTTGAAAATATAACACCTACACTCATGAAACTTCATAGGTGCGTTGCCCTAAGTAAGAGGAGGAACCCCATTGTTTTTGGAGTCAGTAGTTCAAAGGTCAAGGTCACCATGACCTTATGTAAAAATACCCATTCCAGACAATAACTTTGAAACCATAGCACCTACACTCATGAAACTTCAAAAGTGCATTGCCCTAGGTGAGTGGAGGAACCCCGTTGTTTTTGGGATCAGTAGTTCAAAGGTCAAGGTCACAGTGACCTTATGTGGAAATACACATTCCGGACGATAGCTTTGAAATCATAACACCTACACTCATGAAACTTCATGTGTACATTGCCCTAGGTGAAAGGAGAATCCCTTTTGTTTTTGGGGTCAATAGATCAAAGGTCAAGATCACCATGGACTTATATGGAAATACACATTTCAGATTATAACTTTGAAACCATACTACACTCATAAAACTTTATATGTACATACCCTATTTGAGAGGAGGAATCCTATTGTTTTTAGGGCCAGTAGGTCAAAGGTTTAGGTCACTATGACCTTATATGGAATTATACATTTTAGACAATAACTTCGAAACCATAATACCTACACTCATGGAACTTAATAGGTACATTGTCCTAGGTGGGAGAAGAATCCCTATTGTTTTTTGGGTCAGTTGGTCAAAGGACACCATGACCTTACAGGAAATACGCATTCCAGACGATAACGTCGAAACCATAACATCTACACCCATGAAAGTTTATAGGTACATTGCCCTAGGTGAGAGGAAGAACCCTATTGTTTTTAGGGTCAGTAGTTCAAAGGTCAATGTCACAATGATCTTATATGAAAATATGCATACCAGAAGATAACTTTGAAACCATAACACCTACACTCAAGAAACTTGTCACCATGATCTTACATTTTTCTGAATAGCTTCACGACATTCGCACTCATAAACTTCACAAGTGCATTGCCCTTATTGAAAGCAGGGAAGTGTTTTTGGGGTCAGAAGGTTAAAGGACAAGATCACCGAGCCCTTTCAAAGGCTTATACCCACCAACATGAAGCATTTTTTGTTAGAAGGTCAAAGGATCAAAGCCTTTAAAGTCAAGGTTATATTGAACTCACACGTAGGAAATGCTTTTAACATAATCATAATAACCCAACGAGAGTGCTTGATTGGTATAAGCCATAGGCTGGTTTCACAATCGTTGTAAAATAAATAGGTTTAACCTAAACTAACAACAACTTTAAGGAAACGGATGTATAATTCCCAGTTAGGCGGCTCTCTTGTTGGGAAAGGCTAAACTTTCATATAGAAATAATAAATGAAAAAATAACACCTGTTAAATGGATTATTTTAGAAAAGTTCTAGATAAGTTCCATAAATGTGTCGAAAACTGCTATGACACCAACACTAAACTTGAAATTCTTTCAGTTCTTGATTCCCACCACACAACTTTAGTTGTCTATCATTAAAAATGCATTTTGAGGGGTGAAGACAAAACTGTTGTATATTGTCCTTTATTTATCACTAGTCACAATAGTTCACCCCTCAGTGTGTTTAATAAATTAGCGCTCTATGATACTATAATGAAGATGCAGCTAATCAAAATTCTTATTTCAACTGAAACACTTTAACATTGTGATACATTCCAACATAAAGTTTGTCCTCCCTATCACAGTAAGTGATGGATAATGGCAGAGACAATCCCTGTTCCTTTCCCAGTAGTATCTGTATCTTGGTGCACTCGGCTGTAATCTGGTGGATGTTCTGGGAGCTGGAGCCACATACATACACTGTCCCTGTCCTGTCTATAGCCAGACCAAGTGGGTTCTTCAGGTTATCATCCTTGTATACTCCCTTCACGGTACCATCCATCGCCATACACGTTACTGTATGCTTGTCGTAATCAGACAAGTACATGGCCGTCTTATCTGGACTGTAGGCTATGTACCACGGATTAACAAACAGCTGTTTATTAAAGTTCATCAGAGATCTCAACACAGTGCCGGTCATGTTGATTATTTCCACTTTAGCTGGATTAGAAAATGCCACTATCAGTGTCCCATCATTATGTTCTATACCATAACAACTACCATTGACTCTTATCTCTTGACCTTTTGACAGGGTATGGGATACTACTGACACAAACTGGATTTTATTCACCTGAGTCACAGCAACTTGGGTGTTGGACACCTTTGTTATGTCCCATGGTGGACATGGCAGTTGTATTTCAGTAGTAATTCTGTTCTGTTTTGTATCCACTAATTTCACATTTGAGTTTTTTAAGTAAATAATGACAAGTTGGTTATCAGGAAGCAGGGCTGATCCTACAATCTGGCAGTCTGACTGGTCATTGGCTGATTTGAAATTGATGTCTGTTTGGTGTGTTGCTGTTCTGGGTGATGGTATCTCTGTTTCTGTAGTTTTCCTGTCAGTGGTGTTTTCTGTCTGTGTCACTTTGCTTTCATTAGAGTTCTCTGTTTGCGATGCTTTGCTGTAATTTGGTATCTCTGTTTGTGTCGCTTGGGTGTAATTTGGGATCTCTGTTTGTGTGGCTTTACTGTCACTGAATATCTCTGATGTTCGCTTTGTTTTGCTTCCTTCTTGTTCTTTCAGTTGGGTAATTTTGGTGTCATTTGGTTCATTCATCAGGAAAAGACTCCCCAGTGTGGTCAGGTTTTCCATCAAATCTTGTATCTGTTTTTCCGGCTCAAACCGGTACATCTTAATCTTGTTGTCAGTCTGTATCTGGGTAAGATGATCCTCTAATTTCTGCATTTCAAGTTTGGTTTTGTCCATAGCAGGAAACAGCTTTCCATTTTGTTTAGTTTTGTGTAAATGATCAAGATTTGTTGTAGAAGACTGGATTTCACTTCTCATGTCGTCTAGTTTGGTCGAAATTGAGGTAATCTTTTCCTGATCTTCTTCTCTTATGCTGTTAGCTTCATTAATAACGTCTTGTTCAAGTTTATCTAAAAAGTGAGTTATTTCTGCTCTAAACTGCCCAATGCTTTCTATTGCCTCTGAGGAATATTTGTCTGCATCTGTAACATTTTGCTTGGTTGTTATTGTATTGCTATCAATTGTCTGTCCAAGGTCGGCAAGTTCCTTTTCTAATTCTTCATACTCTTTTTCTACATAACTGATACCGTCACAACTTCGATGGTCAATAGCGATACACGTTCCACAGACAAGCTGGTCATATGACCTGCAGTTAAACGTAATAACCTCACCTTGATGTTGAGGACATTTGTCTACTGATGCATCTACGGTTTTGGTCTGGTGTTTGCTTCTTGGCATGGTTTTCTGGTCTTGTAGAACATGATGTCTAAAAGGCCTGGCCCGGCAATGATGCGTAAAACATGTATTGCACAAATATTCACAACAATCCACACAAAATCCCGCGGCAGGTAGCTGCTGACCTTCATCACTACACGGCTCACAGAAAATTATCAACTCTTCCTCTGATTCCACACTCCTACCAGCTTTCCTACCAGGAACTGACATTTTTTGTCTAATAGCTATTATTTACTTGACATCTTTTGTTATTTAACTCTATTATTTACACAATTTAACTGTTAGTAACAGGAATATTTGCACATACAGAACATTTCCAACTATATCATTCCCATTAAAATAGTATGTCCATTATCTAAATTATAAACTACCGGAAGTCATCTGACCCTGAGATCTTGATTTTATAAAAATACAAACAGGAAGCTAGTTGCTAGATACATGTTGTTCTATAATATTACCCCATGGCCAAATATGTAGAAATGTAACTTATTATAGATATCATGTCTATTTATAGAACTAGTGTACACATTTCAAGCATTTCAAGCTGTAATAAAAGATAAACTCACATTGTCTTCTGATATAGTTTTATGACACAAATATAGTACTGGAACATCCAAAAGTTCAGTACCTGAATTTTATTCAATTGTTATATAAAAAAATCCAATTTATTTTTATTTATAAACAGACTGCTTATTCTGAGGACCCAAAAATTGGAATTGAATTGAATAGAATTGGAGTTATGACACTAACAGCTGTCATATGGCAATTTTCCAGCTTCCATTGGTAGAGGAAGACCCCAGATGCCCCTGCAGGCAATTTTCATGCATGGGCAGGCACCTGGGTAGAACCACCGATGTTCTGCAAGCCGGCTGGATAGCTTCCTCACATAAAGATTATTAGGCCCCTTGTGCATAAACTTTATCTTTAGCCAGTAGAGCATCCACAGGCCCTCTTGGGCCTCTTGTTTATTTTTTAGGTTGGGAGGCAATCAAGTTTTGAAAACATAACATTATTTCTTTCCAATTTTTAGCTCTACTGGCCAAAGGCCAGCAGAGCTTATGTGATGCTGAGTTGTCCGTCGTCCGTCGTCTGTTGTTAACTTTTGTCTCGTTAAGACGATAGGGCCTTCATTTTTCATCTGATCTTTACCAACTTTAACAGGTTGTTAATATCAATGAAAGCTCAGATGAGTTCAAAAAAGGCTATATTTTGCCTCGTTGAGAAGATAGGGTCTTCATTTTTCATCCGATCTTTACCAAAAATTACAGGTTGTTAATATCAATGAAAGCTTGGACAAGTTCAAAAACCAGCCAGATCGGACCAGCAACAGCGTAGTTATGGCCCTTGATTTAGTTAAAAATGCTATATTTTGCCTCGTTAAGACGATAGGGTCTTCATTTTTCATCCGATCTTTAAAAAACTTTACCAGATTGTTACTATCAATGAAAGCTCTGACAAGTTCGAAAACCAGCCAGATTGGACAATTTACACCGGAGTTATGGCCCTTGATTTTATTTTCTGAAATATGCTATATTTTGGCCTCATTAGAAGAAAGGGCCTTCATTTGGCCAAATTTCATTGAAATTTTTCAGGGATGATCAGTACCAAGCCTAGTTGTACATATCGTCACTGTGTTCCAGTTGAATGATTTTGGCGGAGTAATGTCCCTTTAAAGGTTTTAATAAACAAACTTTGTCCTGACTAGTTTTCCTGAACCCCTGTCCGGATTTAAACAAAACCTTTTAGGGATGATCAGTTCCAGGTCTAGTTGTGCAAATCTTTGCTGTGTTCCGGTTGAATGATTTTTGGCAGAGTTATGGCCCTTTAAAGGTTTTAATACACAAACTTTGTCTGGACTATTCTCCTGAACGTCTCCCCACATTTCAACGAAACTTTACAGGGATGATCAGCACCAAGCTTAGTTGTGTATCTCATCGTCGCATTCCGGTTAACAGATTTTTGGTGGAGTTATGGCCCTTTAAAGGTTTTTGATACACAAACATTTTCCGGGCTAGTTTTCCTGAACCCCTGGCTAGATTTTAAAGAAACTTGACAAGGATGATCAGTATCAAGCCTAGTTGTGCATATCATCGCCATATTCGGGTTGAATGATTTTTGTCAGAGTTATGGCCCTTTAAAGGTTTTAATAGAGAAATGTCCAGATTAGTCTGTTCTGAATTCCTTGCTGGATTTCAACGTATCTTGATGAGGATGATCAGTACCAAGCCTAGTTGCACCTATCATTGCCGTGTTCTGGTTGAATGAATTTTGGCAGAGTTATGGCCCCTTAAAAGGTTTAATACACTAACTTTGTACAGACTAGTTCTCCTGAACCTCTGGCTGGATTTCAACGAAACTTGTCAGTGACAATCAGTACCAAGCCTAGTTCATATCATCACCATGTTCTGGTCGAACGATATTTGAAAGAGTTATGGCCCCTTGTGCATAAACTTTATCTTTAGCCAGTAGAGCGTCCACAGGCCCTCTTGGGCCTCTTGTTTATTTTTTAGGTTGGGAGGCAATCAAGTTTTGAAAACATAACATTATTTCTTTCCAATTTTTAGCTCTACTGGCCAAAGGCCAGCAGAGCTTATGTGATGCTGAGTTGTCCGTCGTCCGTCCGTCGTCCGTCGTCTGTTGTTAACTTTTGTCTCGTTAAGACGATAGGGCCTTCATTTTTCATCTGATCTTTACCAACTTTAACAGGTTGTTAATATCAATGAAAGCTCAGATGAGTTCAAAAACCAGCCAGATCGGACAAGTAACAGCGGAGTTATGGCCCTTGATTTAGTTAAAAATGCTATATTGCTAAATTTTGCCTCGTTAAGACGATAGGGCCTTCATTTTTCATCCTATCTTTACCAAACTTTACCACATTGTTAATATCACTAGAAGCTCGGACAAGTTCGAAAACCAGCCAGATCGGACCAGTAACAGCAGAGTTATGGTCCTTGATTTAGTTAAAAATGCTATATTGCTATATTTTGCCTCAAGACGATACGGCCTTCTTTTTTCATCCTATCTTTACCAAACTTTACCACATTGTTAATATCAATGAAAGCTCGGACAAGTTCAAACACTAGCCATATCGGACTAGTATCAGCGGAGTTGTAGCCCTTGATTTAGTTAAAAATGCTATATTTTGCATCGTTAAGACGATAGGGGCTTCATTGTTCATCCGATCTTTACCAATCTTTATCAGACTGTTAATGTCGTTGAAAGCTCGAACAAGTTTGAAAAACAGCCATATCGGACCAGTAACAGCGAAGTTATGGCCCTTCATTTAGTTAAAAATGCTATATTTTGCCTCGTTAAGACGATAGGGGCTTCATTGTTCATCCGATCTTTACCAAACATGATCAGATTGTTACTATCAATGAAAGCTTGGACAAGTTCGAAAACCAGCCATATCGGACTAGTAACAGCGGAGTTATGGCCCTTGATTTAGTTAAAAATGCTATATTTTGCCTCGTTAAGACTATAGGGGCTTCATTGTTCATCCGATCTTTACCAAACTTTATCAGATTGTTAAATAAATGAAATCTCGGACAAGTTCGAAAACCAGTAATATCGGAGTAATGGCCCTTGATTTACTTCAAAATGATATATTTTGCCTCGTTAAGACGATAGGGCCTTCATTTTTCATCCGATCTTTACCAAACTTCATCAGATTGTTAATGTCTATGAAAGCTTGGTCAAGTTCGAAAACCAACCAGATCGGACCAGTAACAGCGGAGTTATGGCCCTTGATTTTGTTATTAATTTGCCTTGTCATGCGATAGGGCCTTCATTTTGCATCTGATCTTTGCCAAACTTTACCAGATTTTACGACTGTCTTTTTTATATTATTATTAATTTTATTTTAATTATTATAAATTTTTTAATTTTTTTTTTGAATTAATTTTTTTTTTTTGAATTATTTTTTTTTTTGAAATTATTCCTTTTTTTTTTTCATATCTTTTTTTTTTTTTTTTTTTAGCTCTATGTTGTACCAGTCAGACCAGTAACAGAGGAGTTATGGCTCTTGATGTAGTTAAAAATGCCATATTTTGCCTCGTTAATACGGGATGGCCTTCATTTTACA
Organism: Cyrtodaria siliqua; assembly: GCA_037043455.1. Lineage (NCBI taxonomy): Eukaryota > Metazoa > Mollusca > Bivalvia > Adapedonta > Hiatellidae > Cyrtodaria > Cyrtodaria siliqua. Next base: position 160,369 of record JAWPHD010002194.1, read on the forward strand.
TCTGATCTTTACCAAACTTTACCAGATTCTTTAGTTATGGCCCTTGATTTAGTTAAAAAGCCGTTTTTTGCCCAAAACTTTCAAAAAAACGTAAATGGCAGTCACTCGCTTCATTGATGTTTTAAGAGCCATGTTAGCCAGTAGAGCGTCCACAGGCCCTCTTGGGCCTCTTGTGTCACATTTTAGCGCAGGAGGGTCAGTAATCCTAAAACAAAAATAATGATAAAAGACTGGCCTTAATGCTACAGAGTCTATATTTTAACTGGTAATAACTCATGAATATGAAAGAGTCACGTGTGAAATAGTTTCAAATCGACGAACACCCCAAAAGTCGGTATATAAACAGAACTCGATGCGTGAAATATCACATTTTTATTTAGTTTTCGTACAGGTAACATTGATAAATATACGGCTTCATAATATATGTGATAAAAAAGTAATTGCCCGGAACGGGATTTGAAACACAGATGTTGTACTTTTAAGTTTTGGTGGATGTACGTTTAACCACTAGACCACGGCTATTTATTGGTATGTTGTAGCTTTTTTAACACTAAATAGGCATTACATAATAACTAGCACACACACAAATTCATCAAGCGCTAAATAACAAGTCAAGATATGGTTTGTTTTGAGGTGGAATATTACTTTCATATTGATAACGTGATATTACACCAGGCAATGTTAATTTACATGTGCGACAAAATGGACTATATGTTTATTGATTCATCTTGAGTTGCATTCAGATAGGTTAAGTTATTTTGCCTCTTAATAAATGGTAGTTTTTATACCATTTTCTCAAGAAGCGTTATAGCTCAGTGGATAGAGTACCTGACTTGAAATCAGAAGGTCATGTGATCGAGTCCCGAAAGACTTTTTTTTCTTCTGCAAATCATAATGTTACCTGTGTACAAGTACGATGTGCACTGGTCGATGTCTATACAAATGATGTCCTGAGTTATATTTTCTCGCTTAAATTTCCGATTTCGACATGAGCTGGTGAATATGAAGTTACAAATAAGGACACACCTCTGTAGAGACTGTAGCTTTAAGGTCCAATGTACTGTGTTTCTATATTGTAATAGCACTGTTATATTATCTAAGATATAGCTACATGTATAGTAATACTGTGTACTTTAATGATAAAAAAAAAATTGTGGCAACTAAACATTTTAGCTGTACTAAATGCAAAAGAAGAAACGTGGAAATTTCACGAAAAACAAGTTGGCCATAAGCTTTCTAATACTTCTTTCCATATTTCACTTCAGTATCTCACTCTTATTTTATTCGAAGAATAAGAGCGCATATGTAATAACGTGGGTGTCAGCATCCCAGTCCACATTGAGCTCTCTTACATTTCTTGTTCTGTGGTCACAAGCTTCCTTATAGTATTATCTTAAGGTCTGCCTAAGTAATTTCGGTTCCTATAGCCCTATAATATGCATTCCAGACGATAACTTCGAAACCGTAACACCTACACCCATGAAAGTTCATAGGTACATTGCCCTAGGTGAGAGGAGGAACCCTATTGTTTTTAGGGTCAGTAGGTCAAAGGTCAATGTCACAATCATGACAATGATACGCATTCCAGAAGATAACTTTGAAACCATAACACCTACACTCAAGAAACTGAAGAATAGCTTCACAACATTCGCACTCATAAACTTCACAACATTCGCACTCATAAACTTCACAACATTCGCACTCATAAACTTCACAACATTCGCACTCATAAACTTCACAAGTGCATTGCCCTTGTTGAAAGGAAGAACCTTATTGTTTTGGGGATCAGAAGGTTAAAGGACAAAGTCACCAAGCCCTTTTAAAGGCTAATACCCACCAACATAAAGCATTTTTTGTTAGAAGGTCAAAGGGTCAAAGCCTTTAAGGTCAAGGTCGTATTGGCCTCAAACCTAGGAAATGCTTTTAACATAATCATAATAACCCAACGAGAGTTATTGGTATAAGACATATGCTTTTTTAAAAATCGTAAAATAAATAGGTTTAACCTAAACTAACATAACAACTGAAGGAAACGGGCGTATAATGCCCCGTAAGGCTCTCTTGTTGGGAAAGGCTGAACTTTCATATAGAAATAATAAATGAAAAATAACACCTATTAAACGGATTATTTTAGAAAAGTTCTATAAAAGTTCCATAAATGTGTCGAAAACTGCTATGACACCAGCACTAAACTTGAAATTCTTTCAATTCTTGATTCCCACCCCATCACTTTAGTTGTCTATCATTAAAAATTCATTTCGAGGGGTGAAGGCAAAACTGTTGTATCATGTACTTTATTTATATCTAGTTACAATAGTTCATCCCTCAGTGTGTTTAATCAATCAGCACACTATGATACTCTAAGGGACACATGGCAATCTTGATTTTTAGCTCAATTGGCCAAGCTTTTGTCCATCGTCCGTCCGTCATCCGTTAACTTTTTGATGTCAACACTCTAGCACCTTCATTTTTCATCTGAGGGCTGGCGTGGCACAGTCGGTAGCACGGCGGATTTGTAACCGGAGGCCTAGGGTTCAATCCTCCGTGGTGCCACTGAGTTCCATCAGTGTGTTCTTGGGCAAGACACTTCCTTAGGATGGGGACGTAAACCGGGCGGTCCCGTGTATCGGTCTATCCTCCGAGCACGTTAAAGAACCATAGGAATCTATTCGATAATAAGAGTAGGGCAGGTTCCCGGATTCCAATGTATCCTTCCTCTCTCTCTGGGGAGGCTCTAAATAACCTGTACTGTGTTGATGAGCCGTTGAACAACATTCAATTCTAACATTCAATTCATTTTTCATCCGATCTTTACCAAACTTTACTTGATTATTAATATCAATGAAAGCTCGGACGAGTTCGAAAATCTGCCAGATTGGACCAGTTATACCGGAGCTATTTTAACGAAAATTGCTATATTTTGTCTTATCAACACTAGCGCCTCCATTTTTCATCCAATCTTTACCAAACTGTACCAGATTATTAATATCAATGAAAGCTTGGACGAGTTCGAAAACCAGCCAGATCGGACCAGTAACACTAGAGTTATTGCCCTTGAATTATTGAAAAATGTGAACTTGTTGATATCAACACCCTAGCATCTTCGTTTTTTATCCGATCATTACCAAACTTTACCAGATTGTTAAAGGGGTTGATGCACTATTTTCGAACTAGGTTTGTTTTAAAGGGCTCTGAAAAACTATAAGAATGATCAAAATGCCATGAAAAATAAAGAAGATATCACCTGTTGAAAATTTGAAATGAAACATAAATGGAGGTGGCCATCTTGGATCAACAACGTCATCACGCCTTTTTACCATATAAGGCATATTGACAAAATGTCTTTTAAAGCAAAGAAAATCAAGGCAAATGAAAAATAAGCATACAAAATATACATTTTACATCTGTAAAATATTTTTAATCAATTTGCAGTGATTTTCTTTGCTTTAAAATATATTTTGTCTTTGCCATATATGGTAAAATGCGCGATGACATCATCGGTCCAAGATGGTCGCCTCCATTTCTGTTCCTTGCAAATTTGTTATGGCATTTTGATAATTCCTCAGCTTTGTTCAACTTTTTCAGAGCCCTTTTAAATAAATCTGTTTGAAAATAGTGCAACCCCTTTAATATCCATGAAAGCTTGGACGAGTTCAAAAACCAGTCAGATCAGCCAGTAACACCCGAGTTATTGCCCTTGGATTAACGAAAATTGCTATATTTTGTCTTGTCAACACTCTAGCGCCTCCATTTTTCATCCGATCTTTACCAGCCTTTACCAGACTATTAATATCAATGAAAGCTTGAACGAGTTTGAAAACCAGCCAGATTGGACCCCGGAGTAACTCCAGAGTTACTGCCTTTGAATTAACGAAAATTGATATATTTTGTCTTGTCCACACTAGCGCCTCCATTTTCCATCCAATCTTTACCAAACTGTACCAGATTATTAATATCAATGAAGCTTGGACAAGTTCGAAAACCAGCCAAATCGGACCAGTAACACCGGCGTTATGGCCCTTGAATTATTGGAAAATGTGTTCACTTTTTGATGTCAGCACTCTAGCATATACGTTTTTCATCTGATCTTTACTAAACTTTACCAGATTGTTATGATAGGGCCTTCATTTGCCATATTTCAGCAAAACTTTGCAGGGATGATCAGTACCAAGCTTAGTTGTGCATATCTTCTCCTTGTTCCAGTTGAATGATCTTTGGCGGAGTTATGGCAGTTCAAAGGTTTTAATACACATAATTGGTATGGAATAGGACTGCTAGACTCCTGGCCAGATTTCCATGAAACTTGGCAAAGATGATCAGTATCAAGCCTAGTTGTGCATATTGTCACCATGTTCCTGAATGATTTTTGGCAGAGTTATGGCCGTTTAAAGGAATTTAATACACAAACTGTATACTAGTTCTTCTGAACCACCTGGCCAGATTTAGATATAAGATACAAGAATATTTATTTTAAGTCGTTTTTTTTTTACAAACAAATATAACATTAGCTCTGTGAGCTATTTTTTGACAGAACATTTGTAAACATAAAAACATATTAAATATAGCAGCTAAAACAGAAAGAGCATAGGATTAAAATATATATATAATAATTATTCTAAGGCCAAAAAAAAATAAAATAGGTGTGTTTCCTATTTAGGCCTTGTGCTGCTACCCAAATTTTGACATATTGGTACCACTCAAGCTGGCAAATTCTAATATGCCTTTTCGGGAAGGTCAATTCTTACGCTTCTTTTAAGCCAGGATAGTATTTTTAGTTTGGTAGCTTAAAGAGGCACTACCTATATCTACGCGATTTTTAATGTAAAATATTAAATACTCAATATTACTGCATTTATATGTATACAAAGCTATTTTATGAGTATTCTAAGAAGAAACATGGTTCGTATTCCAGTTCTGTAAATTATTAATTATGATCAAAACAATATCTTGAATAAAATGCTGCCCTGCCGTTTATTCCTGCCAGAGAACTACGAGTTTTTACGATTTTCTCGGACGTGCGCAATGCGATTCAGTTGAACGAAAACAAACTATTCGGGCATGAGTTCCGATAGTGAACGAATCGATCGGAACTCTTCCCCAATCCGACGAGGCAGTTCCGATTGTAAACGAATAAGATCGGAAAATCTCCGCAATCGGCTTGTCTAAAACAATTACGAATACAATTTCAAAAATCCGATCTTTTCAATCCTGTTTTTCCCCAGCAAAACGCATATTACATTGGGTGAAATTATTGCCATTTACCTTTTTCATAGTCCTCTTTATAATTAAGTAAAGTTTATATCAATTGGTGGACAAAAAGATATATATAACTATTGTTTTATAAAGGGAGGTAATTTTTAATAAAATGTTCTAAATTGATATAAAAATGGATGTATGGCATGGTTTAACTCGACCAAATTTGTTTTTGTGTATTTGATTGCATTCAAAATGGTTATGTAAGTCATGTAAACATATAACAGCTCAATAGCTCAACCCTTAAATAAAAACGTATAAAAACATGGAAACATTTAACCATTTTAATCATTAAACGCACATTCTATCGAAAGAAGGTAAAGATAACCAAACAAATTAGAATATATTTATACTTTTTAAGCAAATTACATGTAAATATAGTTTTTTAGATTCTATATATATGAAACAATATGAAATAATATAAACGTGTGACCTCTCTATAATAAAGGTGTTGCTATAAAGGGAAATAATAAAGTACACTTAAGTTTTTAATTAAAAAAATATGATTCACAGAAATGTTACAATTCAAAGTTCCATTTTATTTGTCTTTGTGTCACCTTCGTAGCATGGCAGACAGGTAGGGATCGCTTTGTCCGTAGTCTGTCTTCATTCGTCGTCTTCGTCCGTCTGTCTGTCACTCTTTAACCTGCAACCTGAACTTGGTCATAACTTAAAAAGTATTTCACCTATGTTCATGAAACTTCATAAACATCTTCATCTCACCCCAAGGAAAGTCGTTACACATGTCTAATAACTTTGTTTTTCATTTCGGCAAAGTTATGCCCCTTTCCATTAAGCCGTTACCTGCAATCTGACCTAGCTCATAACGTTAAATAAGCATATGGCAGCCTACAAAGGTGTTACGTGGAATACCCTTCTAGTTATGTATTTAACATATGCAAAAGCCTAATAGTATGTGATTATCAGCCCTTGATTCCATCATTGAATTATATACTATTGTTAAATTCACATTCACACTGAAAATATGTAAAGCATAATTGTAAAAGTACACCACTGTTAAAAAAAGAAAAATATTCTTTATATCCCATGTGCCTTCAATACACAAATGATACACATGAAAAGCGTGCACTTACATTGTAAACTGAAACATGTGGCATGGTGAAACATGTGGTATGGTGTTCGAATGAACAGTTTATTAGATTTGTTATTTGTTTTGGACCATTTTTGTTCGAATATAGACATGCTGATGATCAATTGGTTTTGTTTGGCAATGTTTCTCTGCAAAATAGTCACTCAGTTCTGTTTAACACATCCACAATATAGTTGCCGGTTATAAAATGTTTACAGAGAAAGTCCGTCAATGTCATCATACTATAGCATTGAGATTATTTCGAAACCACATGTCATTGAAAGAATATCTTTGCCTTTTTACAATGGTGCACTTTGAAATTTGGATGATGTGATAACATGGCTTATTTTATTTAGAAATGATGTTTCGTCTGCTCACACTGGATAAATGGAACAATTTATTTTACATTAAAAAAAACACCCAAACATTTGAATAAAATTGCGTCATACTTTTCCGATATAAAGGGCACAATTTCAGCCATATAGGTATTCTTTCTGATATTATGTTCACGTAAATAATATTGAATTACTGTCATTTACTTAATGGTTGACATTGCTCATGCCTAACCTATGCATTTTGTTGAAAATTTCACTTGACCATACCCCATCCATTTTGGAGTTCGTTTATTTAAAGATGGCAGATCAATAGTCCTTAGTTACATATACAGCAGCTAGCACGTGTTACATGTGATGCAAGTTAACACAGGGTAGATATAAAGGCAATGTTGCAAGGAGGTTTGAAAGACTAGCACAGCACTCTTTGCTTCAGTTCTTGGGAGTAGGAAAATCGTTCTTAAATGAAAACAACTGATTTACAAAGTAGTTTGAGCATATGACTGCTGAAAGAAAAGTATAATCTAGATACCGCTAAGTCAATAGGACAGAGCATCCTGAAAGACATGTTTTGAAAGACGGTAGTTAAAAATTATTTTAAACAGCAGGTTGTCTAAATGGACACATAGTCAATAGTAAAAACTGATGGTGAAATTTTCCAATCCAACCACAACGCAGTAGGATGGGCATACACCAAGCCGTTGTAATGAGACCTTGGAATAATTATCAACTGGATATCAGTTAATAATCCAGTGTTTCATTACAATGGCTTGTTGTATGTCCATCCTATAGCGATGTGGATTCAACTGGTTAGCTTCTTCATACATATGCAGCAGCAGCAGTACTTCATTTGCGTGCATACCACCACGTGCAAACAAGGACCTCGGAAAGTTTCTGTGGCAATGCATTTTAATCTAATTAACTCGCCCAGCAAATCCTCATATGTCGCATTGTAATCACTGAATACTATTCTCAGCGCCCTCAGTTGGAGTTTTTCAAGTTTATCGGAATTGATTTTACTACAAAAATGCCAAACCAATGGGCAAAAATTGGATCTTATAAAAGATTTAAAAATAATTAGCTTAGTGTTTATTGTTAAGAATTTATTGTTTATTGTTAAGAACTTGATTTCAACGAAACTTTTCAGGGATGATCAGTACCGAGCCTAGTTGTGGATATCATCACCGTGTTCTGGTCGAAAGTTTTTTGGGTTTTAAAGCACAAACTTTGTCCGTACTAGTCCTGCTGAATCCCTGGCCAGATTTCAACAAAACTTGGCAAGGATGATCAGTATCAAGCCTAGTTGTGCATATCGTTGCCGTGTTCCAGTTGAATGTTTTTTTTTGAGGAGTTATGGCCCTTCGAAGGTTTTAATACACTAACGTTGTACAGACTAGTTCTCCTGAACCCCTGGCTGTATTTCAAGAAACTTGGCAAGAATGGTCAGTACCAAGCCTAGTTGCGGAGGTCATTGCCATGTTCTGGTTTAATGATTTTTGACAGAGTTATGGCCCCTTATACACAAACTTTATCTGGACTAGTTTTCCCGAACCTCTGGTTGGATTTCATTGAAACTTGGCAGGAATGATCAGTACCGAGCCTAGTTGCACATATCTTTGTCATGTTCCGGTAGAATGATATTTGTTGGAGTTTTGGGTCTTTATAAAATGCACAAACTTTGTCCGGACTTAATAGTTCTCCTCAACCATCATTCAGCTTTCAACGAAAATTGCACATGGCTGCGTATATCAGTCTTGTTCAAGTTGGATGATTTTTGGTGGAGTTATGGCCCTTTAAAGGTCTTAATACATAAGCTTTGTCAGGACACTTCTGATCCCCTGCGGTAGGGGAGACACTTCTGATCCCCTGTGGTAGGGGAGACACTTCTGATCCCCTGTGGTAGGGGAGACACTTCTGATCCCCTGTGGTAGGGGAGACACTTCTGATCCCCTGCGGTAGGGGAGACACTTCTGATCCCCTGCGGTAGGGGAGACACTTCTGATCCCCTGCGGTAGGGGAGACACTTCTGATCCCCTGCGGTAGGGGAGACACTTCTGATCCCCTGCGGTAGGGGAGACACTTCTGATCGCCTGCGGTAGGGGAGACACTTCTGATCCCCTGCGGTAGGGGAGACACTTCTGATCCCCTGCGGTAGGGGAGACACTGTTTTTACTAAAAACAACTCCAGTTCTTATTTAGTATGGTTATTTAGGGACTCGAGGCACAACAATTATATTTAAAACGGGTTTTGACCGCCTACATAAAGGAGCCCCTCTACAGGTGGTCAAAACCTATTTTATACAATTGAGTCCCTAAATAATCATACCAAATTAGAACTAGGGCCTCTTGTTTAAATTGTTAGCATGGGTCAAGGGTTTAAGTTTCTGTTGTGGGTGTTGTTTTTTGTGTGTGTTTTTGCAATGTTTTAACGATAGGAATTTTATGACGACAGCCCTTGATATATGAGCCATTTTAGCCAGTAGAGCGTCCACATGTCCTCTTGGCACTCTTGTTTAAAAACATGCGACAACCCGTTTTTCTTCATAAATTACATTTGTTCAGTCATGTTAAGTATAAGAATTTGTATAAAGCAAATTGTTTTTTTCATATTTCTAACTGTTGATTACATTTCCCCTCTATGGTATTATATTCAAAGCTATGGTAGAATAATGAAGACACGTTGAAAACTCAAAATTGTATTTAAATATATGCAAGCAGATTTAAAGTCATTATGATACTGGATTAAAAAATCAAGAGGCTAAATCTAACGCTTGATAAGGACTTCACGATTGCCACGTGTCCCTTTAAAGATGCAACAATTTTTTTTTTTATTTCAGCTGAAACACTTTAACAACATTTTGTCTTTCAATGTATAGTTTGTCCTCCCTATCACAGTAAGTGATGGAGCTTGGCTTAGACAATCCATGTTCCCGTCCCAGTAGTATCTGTATCTTGGAACACTCGGGTGTAATCCGGTGGATGTTATGGGAACCGTAGCCACAGACATACACTGTCCCTGTCCTGTCTATAGCCAGACCACCTGGACACTTCAGGTTATCATCCTTGTAGACTGCCTTCACGGTACCATCCATCGCCATACACATCACTGTGTTCTTGGTGTTATCAGACACGTACATGGCTGTCTTATCTGGACGGATAGCTATGTAGTTTGGAGTAGCAAACAGCTGTTTATTAATGGTATCGTTCATCAGAGATCGCAACACGGTGCCAGTCATGTTGATTATTTCAACTTTAGCTGGGTTAGAAAATGCCACTATCAGTGTCCCGTCATTATGTTCTATACCAAAACAAACACCATTGACCTCTATCTCTTGACCTTTTGACAGGGTGTGGGATACTACTGACACAAACTGGATCTTACTCCCACAAGTCACAGCAACTTGGGTGTTGGCCACCTTTGTTATGCCCCATGGTTGAACTGGCAGACCTATTTCAGTCATAATTCTGTTTTGTTTTGTATCCACTAGTTTGACTTTTGAGTTACTGAAGTCAGTAATGACAAGTTGGTTGTCAGGAAGCAGGGCTGATCCCATGATCCAGCAGTTTTTATGGTCATTGGCTGATTTGACATTGATGTCTGTTTGGTGTGTCGTTGTTCTGAGTGCTGGTATCTCTGTTTCTGTAGTTTTCCTGTCAATGGTGTTTTCTGCCTGTGTCATTTTGCTTTCATTAGAGTTCTCGGTTTGTGTCACTTTGCTTTCATTGGATTTCTCAGTTTGTGTCACTTGGCTGTTATTTGGGATCTCTGTTTTTGTGGCTTTGAGGTCATTGAATATCTCTGATGTTCGCGTTGTTTTGCTGATACCATCACAACTTCGATGGTCAATAGTGATACAGGTTCCACAGACAAGCTGGTCATGTGACCTGCAGTTAAACGTAATTACCTTACCTTGATGTTGAGCACATTTGTCTACTGATGCATCTACGGTTTTGGTCAGGGGTTTGCTTCTTGGCATGTTTTTCTTGTCTTGTAGAACATGATGTCTAAAATGCCTGGCCCTGCGATGATGCGTAAAACATGTATTGCACAAATATTCACAACAATCCAAACAAAATCCTGAGGCGGGTAGCTGCTGACCTTCTTCACTACACGGCTCACAGAAAATTATCAAATCTTCCTCTGATTCCACACTCCTGTGGTCACCCAGCTTTCCTACCAGGAACTGACATTTTGTGTCTAATAGCTATTACTTACTTGACATCTTTTGTTATTTAACTCTATTATTTACACACTTTAACTGTTAGTAACAGTATAATTTGCACATACAGAACATTTCCAACTATATCATTCCAATTAGTATGTCCATTATCTAAATTATAAAGCCTTTGTCATCTGAGATATTGATTTTTATAAAAATACAAACAGGAAGCTAGTTGCTCAACATGTTGTTCTATAATGTATAACCCCTTGTCCAAATACTTAGAAATGTAACTAATTATAGATATCGTGTCTATTTATAGAACTAGTGTACACATTTCAAGCTGTAATTCATAACACTTAAAAGATTAATAAAAAATCCAATTTATGTATAAATAGATCGCGAAAATTATTCTCACAAACATGTGGAATTCTTTTATTTATTAAGGACCTATTTCCCAAGGCTTCGTGGTCATTGACAAAGCATGAAAAGCTTGATTATTCACAGCTCACCGTGCTCATTGACTGATTACCTCAAGTATGCAATTAAAGGCACACATGGCAATCTTGATTTTTTAAAAACTTGCAGGGTCCTGTTAGTTTTTCACATAACTTGCATATGTTCAATCATCAGTATTAATTATAAGAATCTATGGTAGAACAAAAAGAACAAAAATAAAAAAGAACAAAAACAAAACTTAAAAGTATTATTTAATTATATGCAAGCAGCCCCATGATCACCACCAACCGAATGTTTTTTGTTGTTTTTTTAGCTCTGTCCAGGGATGGCGAGTTGTCCGTCATCTGTTAACTTTTACCTTGTTAAGACGATAGGGCCTTCATTTTTCATCCGATCTTTGCCAAACTTAAACAGATTGTTAATATCAATGAAAGCTCGTACAAGTTCAAAAACCAGCCAGGTCGGACCAGTAACAGCAGAGTTATGACCCTTGATTTTGTTAAAAATGCTATATTTTGCCTCGTTAAGACGATAGGCCATTTGTTTTCAACTTTACTGGATTACTAATATCAATGAAATCTCGGACAATTTCGAAATCCAGCCAAATCGGATCAGTAACACCAGAGTTATGGCCCTTGATTTTAGTTAAAAATGCTGTATTTTGCCTCGTTAAGACGATAGAGCCTTCATTTTTCATCCGATCTTTACCAAGCTGTAACAGATTGTTAATATCAATGAAAGTTCGAAAAAGTCTGAAAACCAGCCAGATCGGACCAATAAAAGTGGAGTTATGGCCCTTGATTTCGTTAAAAATGCTGTATTTTGCCTCGTTAAGACGATAGGGCCTTCATTTTTCATCCGATCTTTACCAAACTTTAACAGATTGTGCCATCCCAGCCCTGTTGTTTTTGTATTGTTTTAAAAGAAGTACTGATTGGAATTTAATGTCGACAACCCTTGATATAAGAGCCGTTTTAGCCAGTAGAGCGTCCACAGGCCCTCTTGGGCCTCTTTATTTTACATATGTCTTGTGTTGTTTTGTTTTATCAAATATACACCTATATCAAGGATGCGCCCCCGCCCTGCCCCCCGGTTTATGGGCTCCCCTTACATGGAGGACAGGGTGAGGGGAATTGTTTTCATTTTATCTTCCATTATTTGTATATTAGATTTTTAATTTGAATGCAATCATTTACATATAAGATTAAATTCAGATACACAGATGAAATATCAAAAAAACAAACTGTAATGAGGCTACAATAAAAATTGCTTGATATCCCCTCCCTCCCCGAGTTGCCTTTCGACCACAAATTTCTTTTAAAATGACAGCAATTTTGTATTAAAACTGATAAAAATAAAAAAAATTAAAAAAAATCCCACCCTGCCCCAAATTTTACTATAATTTGTATGAGATTCTAACAATAATTTTATATCGGCCCGAGTTTCTATGCCCCACAACCCCACTTCCACATTATTTTAGCCTTGTTTTCTGATGGTATATACTGGCTATATAATTTATTAATCTCTGAAAAATCGAATCGTCGAGCTGTGCTGTTCTCCGACAGCTCTTGAAAGTGTTTGATTCTCCGTCATACAGTGACGTCGCTGCAGGTGGTGTTGTACCGAAATTTAATGTGGAAAAAACGCCTCCCCCACTCTCAACATCCGCCCCCTCTAATGCCGATATACTGGACTATCTTAAGCAAATGAACAATAGGATAGGCGAGATAGATAGGAGACTGAAGACACTGGATGTTCTTGAAAAAAAGGTAGATACTTTTGATGTTGAAATTAAGAAGATGTGGACATTTATGCATGAGCAATGTAATAAAACAAGCGACAAAATAAATAAAGTAGAGGATAAGACGGAATCCATTGAGTTTGCTCTTGGCCTAGCGCAGGACAAAATAACACAAATGGAAAAAGACAATGCCACTTTAAAGGGAGATCTTTTGTATGTGCAATCCCAATCAATGAGAAACAATCTCATTTTTGCTAACATTCCCGAAGATCCACGAGAAGTGCCGGAAATTACCGAAAGAAAAGTGCGTCAATTTTTGTGTGACAAACTTAAGGTTGCTCAGGACATAGCTGACTCGATTAAATTTGAGCGTATCCATAGAATGGGCCAGAAAAGTGAGTTGTTTCCCAACCGGAGAATCGTAGCAAAATTTACGTTGTTTAAAGACAGGAAAATGGTTCGTAACCAGAGGAGGAACTTAGGCGGCACAGAATTTTATATTACGGAACAATTCCCCAGAGAAATCGCAGTAAAACGGCGGAAACTGGTACCGTTGATGAAAGAGGCGAAAAACAGTGGCAAAACATCTTGGATTAGCTACGACACGTTGTATGTGAATGGCAGACCGGTGGAGACTGATGGTTTATAGGAAGGCGCAGAGGGTGAGCTGAAAGTGATTTCGTGGAACTGCAATGGGCTGACAAAGACTAAAAGAGAAAATCCAGATTTTGTTAACATTTTAGAAAAACATGACATAGTGTTTTTATATGAAACGTGGACCAACAAAAACAGTAATATTGATCTTAATGGATATAAGAGTTACAATTTTTATCGTAAATTCCAACATAGAAATGCTAAGCGATGTAGTGGTGGGATCGTTATTTATTGTAAAAACAATATAAAAAATGGAATACAAATTGTGAGAAATCACTATGATACTATTATATGGCTGAAGCTTGATAAGAATTTTTTTCAAACTGACAGTGATATTTATTTATGTGGAGTTTATGTCTGGGGTTTAGATTCACCTGCATATAATGTTGCACAAGTAGATCTGTTTCAAATCTTACAAGATGATGTTAATTATTTCGATAACCAGGGAGCTACCTTAATTGTTGGTGACTGGAATGCGCGTGTAGGTAAAGGTGTCAAAAAAGACTATATTGTGTGCGATAGAATAGTGAGCGATATTGACGATAGTGATTACATGCCGGATTATCCATTATGTCGTAATTCTATGGATACTGTTTGTAATGCGCATGGCAACAGACTCCTTGATTTGTGTAAATCAACTTCCTTGAGATTGGCTAACGGTAGGCTAGGTAATGATCATTACATAGGGTCGTTCACATATATGAGCCGTAACGGTGCGAGTGTTATTGATTACTTGCTTTTAAAAGAATTCGATTTTACACGAGTAAGGGAGTTTAAAGTTGAACCATTCAATGAATGGTCAGATCATGCACCGTTATCTTTTATTGTTAAATGCAATACATATAAGCATGACTTTCAGCCTACGGAAAGAATTAGAATTAAATATGACGATAAACTTCGTGATAAATTCCGCAGTGGTTTAATCGGAAGATTAACAGATTTTAACAATATTTCGTTGAATATTAATAATAACCTAAATGATAGGGATTGTTTGAATAACTCCATTAATGGATTTGTACACATATTTAGGGAGGTCGCGGACCCACTATTTTCTAAAACTATAATTGACCGTGAGTGCGTGCGTTTTTCAGAAACAAACCATAATAAAGCGACTTGGTTCGACTCGGAATGCGTTGAAGCTAAGCGTATTTACTTATCAGCGTTATCAAAATATAACTATTGTAAATCAGTAGAGCATAGTATTGAATTACATGAGAACAAAATACGTTATAAGGTTTTGATAAAGAAAAAGCGGCGCGCCTATGAGTTGAAGAAAATGCGCGATATTGAAAATTTGAGACATGCTAAACCAAAGGAATTTTTGAAATTATTTTGTCGTAAAAAGAAGGGTACGCATGGAAATATTTCCTTAGAGACGTTTTATAAATATTTTTCCGAATTATCGCAGGATATATCGTCACTTCACAATGATGAGGCCGAAACGTTTTGTGAGGAACACGATTTTAATGATTTAAATTGCAATTTTGATGAACTGGACAGAGAAATTACTATCTCTGAAGTAATAACGACGGTTAATTCTCTCAAAAAAAACAAGGCTTTTGCGGGTGACTGCTTGATAAATGAATACTTTATCGAAGCGATAGACATTATTTCTCCGCATCTCACAGATTTATTTAATGGGGTATTTAACTCGGGTTATTTTCCAGATAAATGGTCTGAAGGCATTATCATTCCGCTATTCAAGAAAAATGACCCAGACGACGTAAATAATTATCGTGCCATAAAATTAGTAAGCTGCTTATCAAAATTTTTTACAGGTATTTTAAATAAAAGAATTAGCATGTGGTGTGATGAAAGCAATATTGTATCAGATGCTCAGTTCGGTTTTAGGCAAGGTCGCTCTACCATTGATGCCATATTTGTTTTGAATTGTATTATACAGAAACTACTGAATGAAAACAAGCGGTTATATTGTACGTTTAAGAAGGCTTTCGACAGTATATATAGAAATGGCCTTTGGCTAAAACTTTTTAAGCTAGGAATTAAAGGTAAATTGTTAAGAATTATACGCGACATGTATGACAAAGTGAAATCTTGTGTACGCCATTGTAATAATTTTTCTGAGATTTTCGAATGTGCAATAGGTCTCACGCAAGGGGAGGTAATCTCTCCAATAATGTTTTCGCTGTTTGTAGAAGACATGGAATTGTTCTTACAAGACAGTAATAAATCTGGACTTACAATAGACGATATAACTTTAATTCTTTTACTCTTCGCAGATGATATGGTTTTGTTTGGAAAATCACCGTCTGAGTTACAAGAACGTTTAAATTTGTTGAAAGAATATTGCGACAAATGGGGATTAGAGGTTAACGTGGAAAAGACAAAAGTTATGGTTTTTAGAAAAAGGGGTAATCTTTTAGTTAATGAGACATGGGTTTATAATGGAAATAATTTAGAAGTTGTTAACGATTTTAACTACCTCGGATCTGTTTTTAATTATACGGGTTCATACAATTTAAATCAAGAGACCTTAGCAGGTAAAGGATTAAAAGCTTTAAATATATTAATTGCACATGTAAAAAAATACAATTTTAAACCAAAAACGTTTTGCCAATTATTTGATGCGTTCGTTGGTTCTATATTAAGCTATGGAGCAGAAATTTGGGGTTTTACAAAGTCAAAGGAGATCGAAAGAATACATTTGAAATTTTGTAAATACTTGTTAAGGTATGAAAGCACCAATTATTTTCCCCATAGACACCAATGTTAAAGTGTCACATATTAATGATTTGCTGCAAATTCAACTCAAGTATGGATAATGCAGCAGTGTAATGTTCATATAGAAAACTATTTTTCCACTTGAAAAATCACCAGAAAACGTGGGGTCACAAGACATGTAAGAAAGTTCTTGTTTGTTTACTAAACAGGTCAGGGATACAGCTGTTTTTATTGATCGACTGTTTTCATTGCTCACAAAGTGTAAGCATAGAGTCGAAATTTCGAAAAAGTTCATCAGTGATCCAGTCAAACCTATTAATACGCTTCTTATACATATAACCACAAAATCGAATAGAAATGGGCAGTTTTCCCCTACTTATAATGCCCATTTCCATCGAAAAAGGAGGGATTACTTTTTATTATAGGAACTACATTCGACTACACCTCGGAGGTTTACATGTAATTGGTGGTGGTAAACCTATAAGAGGAGAAAACATGTTCAGATGTTTCTTAAATGAGGAGTTTTTGTTGTCATTTTCATTACAAGCTTAAAAACACTTACTTCATGCAAATCGAATGATTATTTGCAGAGATATGGTCTTGTGAATACCAAGGACAATAGTCTGAAATCGACAAAAGTCAGAGATATTTTTTTTAATTTTACACTATCTGAATTGTCATACCAAACGGCATTTCTTGTCCATACACCATATTAAATAGATCAAATGTTTAGAACATTCAATGGACATAAATAAAATATGCATTTTAGGTACAATTAGGACGGTGAAAAGGCCATTTTATGTCGATTTTCATGCCAAATTTGATTTTTCAGTCAAATTCTTCAAAATTGGTGGTACCATACCTGATTATAGTAGCGAATACGAGCTTAATAATGCCAAAAATACCGCTTAAATCAGAATTGATACTAGCTGAACGCTACCTAGTCGAGTTTGAATGATAAGGAATAATATTTTATCTTTTACACAAATCTTCATTTTTCACAGTATCCTATTTTAGGGGGGTAGGGGAAAGATTTAGTGGTTTCATGCCTACCAAACCTGTTGTCATGCAAATTTAATTCATGAAAACATGTTGCAAACATGCAACCCTACATGTTGATACCAAAAAGACATAGTTCAACTGCAAACACTTCACCAATACGTCATTTTAAACAAGAAAAAAAAATGAAACTCAAAATTACGGCTTTTATAGACAAAATTGGACTAAAAACGCTCAAAACCTATGTAATAAACTATGGAAAACTTATTTCTGAGCTTATTTTACCAATTGTTATCGGAAAGGTGTCTCTAGGTACGAATCTGAGCGAGTCCTAATTACTGCACGCATCTCTTATAGGTATGAAAGCACCAATTATTTTCCCCATAGACACCAATGTTAAAGTGTCACATATTAATGATTTGCTGCAAATTCAACTCAAGTATGGATAATGCAGCAGTGTAATGTTCATATAGAAAACTATTTTTCCACTTGAAAAATCACCAGAAAACGTGGGGTCACAAGACATGTAAGAAAGTTCTTGTTTGTTTACTAAACAGGTCAGGGATACAGCTGTTTTTATTGATCGACTGTTTTCATTGCTCACAAAGTGTAAGCATAGAGTCGAAATTTCGAAAAAGTTCATCAGTGATCCAGTCAAACCTATTAATACGCTTCTTATACATATAACCACAAAATCGAATAGAAATGGGCAGTTTTCCCCTACTTATAATGCCCATTTCCATCGAAAAAGGAGGGATTACTTTTTATTATAGGAACTACATTCGACTACACCTCGGAGGTTTACATGTAATTGGTGGTGGTAAACCTTAAGGGTTAAAACGTCTACTAGTAATTCCGGTATTTATGGAGAACTAGGTAGATACCCATTGTATATTTTAAGGTATGTAAAAATAATAAAGTATTGGAGTAAGGTGGTCGATTCAAAAAACATTTTAATATCAACTTTTTATAAAGACATTGTGAGAGATTGTGAAAGAGGAATGAAGAATTGGGCCAGCAATGTTAAAACCATTATAACAGACTGTGGCTATAATTATGTTTGGAATGACCCAACTTGTATTGATATGAAATCTTTTCATTTGTTGATTAAACAAAATTTAATAGATTGTTTTGTTCAAAAATGGAACACTGATGTTGAAAATAATCGAGTTTTATGCTTGTATAGACATTTTAAAACCTCATTCTCATATGAAGTGTATTTAGATATATTGCCGTTGAAATTAAGAACTGCCATGTCGAGGATAAGATTATCCTCCCACAGACTTAGAATTGAAACTGGCAGATATTCACAAAATAGAACTGATAGAAATCAGAGATATTGTACATTGTGTAATAGTACAGACTTAGAAGATGAATATCATTTTATTTTAATTTGTCCTTTGTACGAACAATTACGTAAATTATATGTTAAACAATATTATTACAGACATCCAAGTGTTTTTAAATTTATTCAGCTGATACAATCTTCAAGCCAGCATGAGCTTTTTAGATTATCTAGGTTTGTTAGGGAAGCATTTATTATTCGCAATACTGCAATGTATAATGAGTAAAAAATGTATGTTCATCCTCATTGGACACGACATGTAAACTATTAAAACTTAAAAGTTTACATGAAACTATGTAATAGGAATAGTTTAATCCTTATAACATAAATACGTGATCCAGAGTGAATGTGTGAGACATTTCGGGCGTCAGAGTGAATGGGTGAGTTGTATGAGTGTATAGTATACATGGTTGTGTGTTTGTACTTTTTCATTGTTTAATGTAAAAATTACATTGACCTGTCACATATTAACAAATGTAATATGTATTTATATGACGAGAAACATTTGTTTAAGTCATAAATAAGGAATATGTTCTGTTCTGTTCTGTATCTTGAAAAATGTATGTGTCTATTCTCCTCCCACAGTTTTCAGCCGCTTTTTTCGAAACTTTACAGGATACTTACTTGATGTGCAGATCAATTTGGCATCAAAATCAATCATGTATTACCTGAGTTATGACCCCTTTTTCGTTAAATGTTAAAGTTTCAGCTGATTGTTTTTTCATTTCTAGTTGATATTAGCAACTGTTTTCATGATAATCATATCCTTGAACTTTGGGGACAGCCCTCATATTTTCTGTGACATCACAATATATATAATATCATTATTTGTATTTTTGCAGCCCTGATCCTGCGTATGGAGGGTAAGATCCAGGACTCCCTGGAGTTGTTCCAGACCTGTGCCCTGCTGAACCCCAACAGTGCCGAGAACCTGAAACAAGTCGCGAGATCATTGTAAGTTCTCATTACTCCCAGGGCCGCCAGTGATTAGGCAACAGGGGGCTAAATAGGGAAAACACTTTTCAACTTTATGTTTAGGTCTCTTATTTTAACCCTTAACCCGCTAAGCACGACTATAATAGCCTCTGCGCCCATTGTAATTCGCAGGCTGATCAGGGTTAACAATGCCAAACTGCTGATCTGTCATTTCCCCAAAAACACCCCTTTGTCACATACATGGAATGGTCTTACGAGGGTCATTCAATAAGTTCTGTCACTAACGCGTTTTAAAAATTATGTGCTCGTTGTGAGTGTTTGGTACCAAATGAAAGAGAGATTCAATACCATTCCATTGATGGTAAAATGAATGCTGCATCTTTTGTGTGACGAAAGTTATGGAACATTTAATACACATCACTTATACATACTGAGGCATTTTCGTCCGGAGTTTTTTCAGGTATTTTAATTGTTACTTTTTTAAATGCCTGTTTCTCTTTAAGTACTTGTCGAAGACCTTTGAAATTTCTCATACATTACCAGTTATATCTGTGCATTCCAAGATTCAGAGTTTAAGCATGGTAGATGAAAAGGCATTGTCTTAGAAATTAGCATTTTAAGCTAACTTGTAAAATTAATTTAATGATAAATGGACATTAAATGGAAGGGCAGTCTTCTGAAATAGCGTTTTTGGATGATCAATATTTTCACTAAACATTGTACAAAATTCTACTATAATGTGTTGAATATGAAATTTAAACACTGAATAACTAGGATTTGTAAAAACATATGAAAACATATTAATACTATGAGAATAATTACGACATTTAAAAGATATTATAACATTTCCGTAAACAAAATGAAGAAAATCAGTGTTATTTCTGCTAAAATTAAGGGATATACATTCACTCATATCTGATTTGCAGCAAGACCTTTCTGAATTCTCGACAATCATTTTCATGGATTATGGGCGAATAACAACAGATGGCGTTCAAGAAAATTTAAAAGCATAGAATTATTCAAATAATTTTTTCAACGTTTTGTAACAAGGACATTTTCAGAGATGCCAGTATCCAAAAGTAGTGGTAGGGGGAGGTAATTCAGGGAATTTTTTCAGTTTTGTTGTGGAATTTAAGAGAGCGAACCCAGTAGTACTATAAATACACTACTTTATCTCAGTGTAATATCCAGTTCAAAGGATATATGCCTAGTGACAGAACTTTTTGAAGCACCCTCGTAATTCAAGGAAAGATCAGTCCATTATATATATGTAGGGGTTCAGGCTTAAGCAGCTTCATATAGATGGACACATGGCAATCTTAAAGTTTTTTTCAAGCATTACAATTAGCGTCTCGATTTATTAATCCAGTATTATTTTAGCTTAAAATCTGCTTGCATATATTATATAAAATTGTGAATTTTCAATTTGTCTTCGTTATTCCACCATATATTTAAAAATATCATTGGTGCAATATAATCAACAGTTTATTGGTGCAGTATAATCAACAGTTTATTGGTGCAATATAATCAACATTTTATTGGTGCAGTATAATCAACAGTTTATTGGTGCAGTATAATCAACATTTTATTGGTGCAGTATAATCAACAGTTTATTGGTGCAATATAATCAACAGTTAGAAATATGCAAATACAATTTGCTTGATACTTTTCAGTTTTCTTATAGTTAATGATTGAACAAATGCAAGTTATGTAGAGAAACTAACGGGACGCCGCGAGTTAAAAAAAATCAAGATTGCCATGTGTCCCTATATAACAATATGCATTTTAAAGGGTGTCTGTAGAACTTTTTAATAGTAAACAGTTAAACAAACTGTATTATGCGTGAGACACAAACAAGTTACTTATGTTTTGTTACACGCCATAGTATTAATGATAATTATGTCAGAATAAGTAATAGAAAGAGCTTGCCGGAATTGAGATGGAGCAGCAATGCTACATTATAGATTTTCACATTCATATCTTCAACACGGCTTATTAAAATTCATTCAAACTTGGAGCCCACTCACATACTCAGGGTTTATAACTCTGTATTGTATTTTAGAAAAATTATGGCTCTTATTATTCTCCCCAAAGTTTTTGGGGATCATATATAGTCGCCGCTTTGTCCGTCCTTCCGTCCCACCTTTGTTCGGAGCATATCTTCAAAACTACTGATAGGACTACAATGAAACTTCACACAATGATAGAGGGCAATAAGAGGAAGTGCAGAGTGCAAGAACCATAACTCTGTCCTCATTCAAATTAAAGTTATTGTCCTTTGTAATTTTATACTTCGAAATTTTGTCTTTCTTGTTTACTTCAACATTTAATTCCTTGACAGCAATATAGGTGAGACAGTTATTCTCCCATTATCAGTCATGTGAGGTCATGAGTATCCATGTGAGATAGGGAAATCTCACCCGAGGGTTGCAGTTCTGATCCGGAGGGTGAGATTTCCCTATCTCACATGGATAAACCCGTCGGATTATTTCTCTCCCATTATGCGTTTAGTACAGCCATTCTTCAATGACTGTATTTGATTTTACCCTAGAATAAGGTGACGCCACCAACATGACATCATGACATTTCATGCATGAGTCATATGTCCTGTAATATAGGGGTTTTCCCCATGGAAGAAATGGGAGAAACTCTATCTTACATGAGACGTCACTTTTACGTCACCCTATTCTGACATCAATCATATAGAGTCATTGAAGTCACTTATTGTTTTATTGCTGTACTATGTACATAATGGGAGAAATCGACAAAGCCTCATCCTTGGTTGCAGTTCTGACCCCTCCGGTGGGATTTCCCTTTCTCACATGAATATTCATGATGGATTTATTTGCTTGTCAGGTTTGTACCGTTAATATGTAATATGTACTTGCAGGTTCCTGCTGGCGCGACACAAGGCAGCTATAGATGTGTATAACGAGGCCGGGAAACTCAATTCTAATGATTGGGTTTGTGTTTATATTTATATGGTTTGGACAGATTTTATGAGTACATTGCTTTCAGCATCTTGCCTCCTGAAGGGTTCTACAATGTGAAGTCATGTCACACTTTCTATGTACGTCAGACTCTTGTTCAGAGTACTCCTCTCGAACTTCTCATAAGATTTTCTTGATACTTGCTAGGAAGTATCAATATGGCGTCTAGTTGCACATATTGCCATGCTGTTTCAGTCCATTGACCTTTTGGGGCGCCAAGTGGTTAGTCTATGACTTGACATCACTTGTCCCTCACCGCTGTGGGTTCGATCCCTAATGGGCCTAGGAATCTTTATGTGAGAAAGCCATCCAGCTGGCTAGCGCAACGTCAGTGGTTCTACCCAGGTTCTGTCTGTGCACGAAAATTGCACGGAGGGACAGCCAGGGTCTTCCTCCACAAAATCGCTATTTGACCTTAGCTGTTGGTGCGACTGTAAAATCCAATTCAATCCTGTTGACTTTTGGCAGAGTTATGGCCCTTTATATTTCGGCTGACAGCTAACAGCAGGGACATTCTTATCCGCAGACAAGTTTCTAGTCCCTTACATAAACCTATATTTAGTTTAAGTCTTAGAGACAAGTTGTTTTAGAGCAAGTAAGCCTAGAAGAATTTAAAGGAGACTAATATACCCTTCTGCCACAAGAAAGGTGAAAGCAGTGGTCGAAATTAACACAAGCCCGAAGGTGAGAAAGCAGTGGTCGAAATTAGCACAAGCCCGAAGGTGAGAAAGCAGTGGTCGAAATTAGCACAAGCCCGAAGGTGAGAAAGCAGTGGTCGAAATTAGCACATGCCCGAAGGTGAGAAAGCAGTGGTCGAAATTAGCACAAGCCCGAAGGTGAGAAAGCAGTGGTCGAAATTAGCACAAGCCCGAAGGTGAGAAAGCAGTGGTCGAAATTAGCACATGCCCGAAGGTGAGAAAGCAGTGGTCGAAATTAGCACAAGCCCGAAGGTGAGAAAGCAGTGGTCGAAATTAGCACAAGCCCGAAGGTGAGAAAGCAGTGGTCGAAATTAGCACAAGCCCGAAGGTGAGAAAGCAGTGGTCGAAATTAGCACATGCCCGAAGGTGAGAAAGCAGTGGTCGAAATAAGCACATGCCCGAAGGTGAGAAAGCAGTGGTCGAAATTAGCACAAGCCCGAAGGTGAGAAAGCAGTGGTCGAAATTAGCACATGCCCGAAGGTGAGAAAGCAGTGGTCGAAATTAGCACATGCCCGAAGGTGAGAAAGCAGTGGTCGAAATTAGCACATGCCCGAAGGTGAGAAAGCAGTGGTCGAAATTAGCACAAGCCCGAAGGTGAGAAAGCAGTGGTCCAAATTAGCACAAGCCCAAAGGTGAGAAAGCAGTGGTCGAAATTAGCACAAGCCCGAAGGTGAGAAAGCCGTAGTCGAAATAAGCACAAGCCCGAAGGTGAGAAAGCCGTGGTCGAAATTAGCACAAGCCCGAAGGTGAGAAAGCCGTGGTCGAAATTAGCACAAGCCCGAAGGTGAGAAAGCAGTGGTCGAAATTAGCACAAGCCCGAAGGTGAGAAAGAAGTGGTCGAAATTAGCACAAGCCCGAAGGTGAGAAAGCAGTGGTAGAAATTAGCACATGCCCGAAGGTGAGAAAGCAGTGGTCGAAATTAGCACAAGCCCGAAGGTGAGAAAGCAGTGGTCGAAATTAGCACATGCCCGAAGGTGAGAAAGCAGTGGTCGAAATTAGCACAAGCCCGAAGGTGAGAAAGCAGTGGTCGAAATTAGCACAAGCCCGAAGGTGAGAAAGCAGTGGTCGAAATTAGCACATGCCCGAAGGTGAGAAAGCAGTGGTCGAAATTAGCACAAGCCCGAAGGTGAGAAAGCAGTGGTCGAAATTAGCACAAGCCCGAAGGTGAGAAAGCAGTGGTCGAAATTAGCACAAGCCCGAAGGTGAGAAAGCAGTGGTCGAAATTAGCACATGCCCGAAGGTGAAAAAGTAGTAAATATTAATTCAGACTAGCAAAAATCTAGAAATTTTATATAGTCGGGCTTATGAAAATTGTAACAGTCCAAATGATTATATAATAATTCAGGCTAGTGAACAAAAGTCCTAATTTCTTTGAGTGTGAAAGCCTTAAATAGAGCAGATAATTTTAGTTTCTTGTCTGTTCAATGTAATCTTAATATAAAACAAGCCATCATGTATTCATCCTTTGAGGAACAATTTTAGAAGGTTAATGAAAATGATAGAATTAATTCTGTATTGATTTATGTAATTGTTGGAATAATTTTATTTTTTAATTTTTTTTGCAAAGGTCTTTAATGTTATTACACATGTTTACAGGAGGTCTGTCACAACCAGGGTGTGTGCTACATGTACCTCAGGGAGATGGACAAGGTGAGACGCATATTCCTTCTTTACCATATCTCGGGATAAATGACAATCTTGTGGTAGCTTTCTCACACAGTGTTCTCCCCAGGAATTTGTCAAGGCATGTTGCTTTTATCAGAGAAAATAAACTTCAGAGTGTATCTTTATACCTGATCCCACTTTACCTTAGCCTCGTCCGTCGGATGGGGACGTAAACCGGGCGGTCCCGTGTATCGGTCTATCCTCCGAGCACGTTAAAGAACCATAGGAATCTATTCGATAATAAGAGTAGGGCACGGTTCCCGGATTCCTATGTATCATTCCCGTCTCTCTGGGGCGGCTCTAAATAACCTATACTGTGTTGATGAGCCGTTAAACAACATTCAATTCAATTATACCTGATCCCTATATGTATGGGCAAGACACTTGTTTTATATAAGAAATTGGCTAGTGATTCTATATATTGTGTTTTAAACTTATTTAAGCTATAGAGGATCTTAAACGAGTTCCCATTTCATATAAGATTTATGAAACAAGTTATGAATTATTTTAATTTTAACGAGCCTTTTGGCGAGTTAAAATTAAAAATAATTCATAACGAGTATCACATAACATTGCAATCAAATTAGTAAAAATTAATTCAGATGGACATAGAACCAATATACGTTCTATGTGACGTCGTAAAGTCGCGTCTCACACATAACGTTGCGTATAAAAGAGTTTGTGTTTTACCTATTTACAAAATAGCAGTTTACGCCAGCTTTTTAACAAACCAACAACAATGTTTTGTATAACGTGCATTATTTTTATAAGCTGTCACAAATAATAAGTTTATGACTCAGATCTGGGTGAATTTGTAATAATTAAAATAGTTTCAGTTAATAAACTTGCGTAGTGTTACAGGTTTAACTCAACCAATCAAAATCGTTCCAGGTTGTATGACACGTGTGTCATACAATAAAATATTAAATGGGTGTTCGACACTGCTAAGAAGGAACGTTATGTGATAAAAACAAATATGAAATAATAAAGATGTGTTACATGTCTTTTTGAAATTAAGGCATGTTGCAAAAGCATTTTGCTGTGAAGGCATGTTAAATGTGACATGCCTTAATAGCCTGGGGAGAACACTGTCACCTAAAAATGAGATTATAAACAATTTGAATGTTTTATTTGTAAGTGTTCTTAAAGGTTGCATCACATCTTGTGACATATGACATGTTATGACATATCTCCAGGATTACACTCAACTAAAGCATCTAATGAAATCTTACAAATATTGCATTTTTCTCTTTTCTGTCGAAATATATGTTTTTCTCATGTGACATGATGTAGGTACAACCTTCCATGTTATAATTTTCAGCACGGGCAATTCAGAAAATATAATGTGTTTCACAACGTTTGTTTTCAATGGGGAGATTAACCAACTGCTTGCACCAATTCTGGATATAATAGTGTGTAATCTCCCTTGTTTACCATGCAGACCAACTTTATAATAGTGTGTTATCTCCCTTGTTTACCATGCAGACCAAGTTTATAATAGTGTGTTATCTCCCTTGTTTACCATGCAGACCAAGTTTATATTAGTGTGTTATCTCCCTTGTTTACCGTGCAGGCCAAGTTTATAATAGTGGGTTATCTCCCTTGTTTACCATGCAGGTCAAGTTTATAGTAGTGTGTCATCTCCCTTGTTTACCGTGCAAGCCAAGTTCAGGGGTGTAACATTTTCCAAAAAGCAACTTGCCCTTATTTTCAGTATTGTTATTTTGAATGCTGAAAAACACAAAATTGTATTAAAAAACAAAAAAAATATCTCTCGCCCTGCACTCAAAATTGTTGTGTTGGGCAAGCGGGCGAGTGGAATTTTACACCCCTGAAGTTTATAATAGTGCATTATCTCCCTTGTTTACCATGCAGACCAAGTTTGTAATAGTGTGATATCTCCTTTGTTTACCATGCAGGCCAAGTTTATAATAGTGGGTTATCTCACTTGTTTACCCTGCTGACCAATTTTATAATAGTGGGTTATCTCCCTTGTTTACCATGGAGGCCACGTTTATAATAGTGTGTTATCTCCCTTGTTTACCATGCAGGCCAAGTTTAAAATAGTGCATTATCTCCCTTGTTTACCATGCAGACCAAGTTTATAATAGTGCATTATCTCCCTTGTTTACCATGGAGGCCAAGTTTATAATAGTGCATTATCTCCCTTGTTTACCATGGAGGCCAAGTTTATAATAGTGCATTATCTCCCTTGTTTACCATGCAGACCAAGTTTGTAATAGTGTGTTATCTCCCTTGTTTACCATGCAGACCAAGTTTATAATAGTGTGTTATCTCACTTGTTTACCCTGCTGACCAAGTTTATAATAGTGGGTTATCTCCCTTGTTTACCATGGAGGCCAAGTTTATAATAGTGTGTTATCTCCCTTGTTTACCATGCAGGCCAAGTTTATAATAGTGGGTTATCTCACTTGTTTACCCTGCTGACCAAGTTTATAATAGTGGGTTATCTCCCTTGTTTACCATGGAGGCCAAGTTTATAATAGTGGGTTATCTCACTTGTTTACCATGCTGACCAAGTTTATAATAGTGGGTTATCTCCCTTGTTTACCATGGAGGCCAAGTTTATAATAGTGTGTTATCTCCCTTGTTTACCATGCAGGCCAAGTTTATAATAGTGGGTTATCTCACTTGTTTACCCTGCTGACCAAGTTTGTAATAGTGGGTTATCTCCCTTGTTTACCATGGAGGCCAAGTTTATAATAGTGTGTTATCCCCCTTGTTTACCATGCAGGCCAAGTTTATAATAGTGGGTTATCTCACTTGTTTACCGTGCAGGCCAAGTTTATAATAGTGGGTTATATTCCCTTGTTTAGCAAGCAGGCCAAGTTTGTAGTAGTGGGTTATCTCCTTTGTTTAGCATGCAGGCCAAGTTTGTAGTAGTGGGTTATCTCCCTTGTTTACCATGCAGACCAAGTTTATAATAGTGGGTTATCTCCCTTGTTTACCGTGCAGGCCAAGTTTATAATAGTGGGTTATATTCCCTTGTTTAGCAAGCAGGCCAAGTTTGTAGTAGTGGGTTATCTCCCTTGTTTACCATGCAGGCCAAGTTTATAATAGTGGGTTATCTCACTTGTTTACCGTGCAGGCCAAGTTTATAATAGTGGGTTATATTCCCTTGTTTAGCAAGCAGGCCAAGTTTATAATAGTGGGTTATCTCCTTTGTTTAGCATGCAGGCCAAGTTTGTAGTAGTGGGTTATCTCCCTTGTTTACCATGCAGACCAAGTTTATAATAGTGTGTTTTCTCCTTTGTCTACCATGAAGGCCAAGTTTATAATAGTGTGTTGTTTACCATGCAGACCAAGTTTATAATAGTGTGTTATCTCCCTTGTTTACCATGCAGACCAAGTTTATAATAGTGTGTTATCTCCCTTGTTTACCATGCAGACCAAGTTTATAATAGTGTGTTATCTCCCTTGTTTACCGTGCAAGCCAAGTTCAGGGGTGTAACATTTTCCAAAAAGCAACTTGCCCTTATTTTCAGTAGTTATTTTGAATGCTGAAAAACACAAAATTGTATTAAAAAACTAGAAAATGGCTCTCGCCCTGCATTCAAAATTGTTGTGTTGGGCAAGCGGGCGAGTGGAATTTTACACCCCTGTAAGTTTATAATAGTGGGCTATATCTCCCCTGTTTAACATGCAGGTCAAGTTTATAATAGTGGATTATCTCCCTTGTTTACCATGCAGACCAAGTTTATAATTGTGTGATTTCTTCCTTGTTTACCATGCAGGTCAAGTTTATAATAGTGGGTTATCTCCCTTGTTTACCATGCAGGCCAAGTTTATAATAGTGGGTTATCTCACTTGTTTACCCTGCTGACCAAGTTTATAATAGTGTGTTATCTCCCTTGTTTACCATGCAGGCCAAGTTTATAATAGTGTGTTATCTCCCTTGTTTAACATGCAGGTCAAGTTTATAATAGTGGATTATCTCCCTTGTTTACCATGCAGACCAAGTTTATAATTGTGTGATTTCTTCCTTGTTTACCATGCAGGCCAAGTTTATAATAGTGTGTTATCTCCCTTGTTTACCATGCAGACCAGGTTTATAATAGTGTGTTATCTCCCTTGTTTACCATGCAGACCACGTTTATAATAGTGTGTTATCTCCCTTGTTTACCATGCAGACCAAGTTTATAATAGTGTGTTATCTCCCTTGTTTACCATGCAGACCAGGTTTATAATAGTGTGTTATCTCCCTTGTTTACCATGCAGGCCAAGTTTATAATAGTGTGTTATCTCCCTTGTTTACCATGCAGACCAGGTTTATAATAGTGGGTTATCTCCCTTGTTTACCATGCAGGCCAAGTTTATAATAGTGGGTTATCTCACTTGTTTACCCTGCTGACCAAGTTTATAATAGTGTGTTATCTCCCTTGTTTACCATGCAGGCCAAGTTTATAATAGTGTGTTATCTCCCTTGTTTACCATGCAGGCCAAGTTTATAATAGTGTGTTATCTCCCTTGTTTACCATGCAGGCCAAGTTTATAATAGTGTGTTATCTCCCTTGTTTACCATGCAGGCCAAGTTTATAATAGTGTGTTATCTCCCTTGTTTACCCTGCTGACCAAGTTTATAATAGTGTGTTATCTCCCTTGTTTACCATGCTGACCAAGTTTATAATAGTGGGTTATCTCCCTTGTTTACCATGGAGGCCAAGTTTATAATAGTGTGTTATCTCCCTTGTTTACCATGCAGGCCAAGTTTATAATAGTGGGTTATCTCACTTGTTTACCCTGCTGACCAAGTTTATAATAGTGGGTTATCTCCCTTGTTTACCATGGAGGCCAAGTTTATAATAGTGTGTTATCCCCCTTGTTTACCATGCAGGCCAAGTTTATAATAGTGGGTTATCTCACTTGTTTACCGTGCAGGCCAAGTTTATAATAGTGGGTTATATTCCCTTGTTTAGCAAGCAGGCCAAGTTTGTAGTAGTGGGTTATCTCCTTTGTTTAGCATGCAGGCCAAGTTTGTAGTAGTGGGTTATCTCCCTTGTTTACCATGCAGACCAAGTTTATAATAGTGGGTTATCTCCCTTGTTTACCGTGCAGGCCAAGTTTATAATAGTGGGTTATATTCCCTTGTTTAGCAAGCAGGCCAAGTTTGTAGTAGTGGGTTATCTCCCTTGTTTACCATGCAGGCCAAGTTTATAATAGTGGGTTATCTCACTTGTTTACCGTGCAGGCCAAGTTTATAATAGTGGGTTATATTCCCTTGTTTAGCAAGCAGGCCAAGTTTATAATAGTGGGTTATCTCCTTTGTTTAGCATGCAGGCCAAGTTTGTAGTAGTGGGTTATCTCCCTTGTTTACCATGCAGACCAAGTTTATAATAGTGTGTTTTCTCCTTTGTTTACCATGAAGGCCAAGTTTATAATAGTGTGTTATCTCCCTTGTTTACCATGCAGACCAAGTTTATAATAGTGTGTTATCTCCCTTGTTTACCATGCAGACCAAGTTTATAATAGTGTGTTATCTCCCTTGTTTACCATGCAGACCAAGTTTATAATAGTGTGTTATCTCCCTTGTTTACCGTGCAAGCCAAGTTCAGGGGTGTAACATTTTCCAAAAAGCAACTTGCCCTTATTTTCAGTAGTTATTTTGAATGCTGAAAAACACAAAATTGTATTAAAAAACTAGAAAATGGCTCTCGCCCTGCATTCAAAATTGTTGTGTTGGGCAAGCGGGCGAGTGGAATTTTACACCCCTGTAAGTTTATAATAGTGGGCTATATCTCCCCTGTTTAACATGCAGGTCAAGTTTATAATAGTGGATTATCTCCCTTGTTTACCATGCAGACCAAGTTTATAATTGTGTGATTTCTTCCTTGTTTACCATGCAGGTCAAGTTTATAATAGTGGGTTATCTCCCTTGTTTACCATGCAGGCCAAGTTTATAATAGTGGGTTATCTCACTTGTTTACCCTGCTGACCAAGTTTATAATAGTGTGTTATCTCCCTTGTTTACCATGCAGGCCAAGTTTATAATAGTGTGTTATCTCCCTTGTTTAACATGCAGGTCAAGTTTATAATAGTGGATTATCTCCCTTGTTTACCATGCAGACCAAGTTTATAATTGTGTGATTTCTTCCTTGTTTACCATGCAGGCCAAGTTTATAATAGTGTGTTATCTCCCTTGTTTACCATGCAGACCAGGTTTATAATAGTGTGTTATCTCCCTTGTTTACCATGCAGACCACGTTTATAATAGTGTGTTATCTCCCTTGTTTACCATGCAGACCAAGTTTATAATAGTGTGTTATCTCCCTTGTTTACCATGCAGACCAGGTTTATAATAGTGTGTTATCTCCCTTGTTTACCATGCAGGCCAAGTTTATAATAGTGTGTTATCTCCCTTGTTTACCATGCAGACCAGGTTTATAATAGTGGGTTATCTCCCTTGTTTACCATGCAGGCCAAGTTTATAATAGTGGGTTATCTCACTTGTTTACCCTGCTGACCAAGTTTATAATAGTGTGTTATCTCCCTTGTTTACCATGCAGGCCAAGTTTATAATAGTGTGTTATCTCCCTTGTTTACCATGCAGGCCAAGTTTATAATAGTGTGTTATCTCCCTTGTTTACCATGCAGGCCAAGTTTATAATAGTGTGTTATCTCCCTTGTTTACCATGCAGGCCAAGTTTATAATAGTGTGTTATCTCCCTTGTTTACCCTGCTGACCAAGTTTATAATAGTGTGTTATCTCCCTTGTTTACCATGCAGACCAAGTTTATAATAGTGTGTTATCTCCCTTGTTTACCATGCAGGCCAAGTTTATGATAGTGCATTATCTCCCTTGTTTACCATGCAGGCCAAGTTTATAATAGTGGGTTATCTCCCTTGTTTACCATGCAGGCCAAGTTTATAATAGTGTGTTATCTCCCTTGTTTACCATGCAGGCCAAGTTTATAATAGTGTGTTATCTCACTTGTTTACCATGCAGGCCAAGTTTATAATAGTGGGTTATATTCCCTTGTTTAGCAAGCAGGCCAAGTTTATAGTAGTGAATATCTCCTTTGTTTAGCATGCAGGCCAAGTTTGTAGTAGTGGGTTATCTCCCTTGTTTAGCATGCAGGCCAAGTTTATAATAGTGTGTTTTCTCCTTTGTTTACCATGAAGCCAAGTTTATAATAGTGTGTTATCTCCCTTGTTTACCATGCAGACCAAGTTTATAATAGTGTGTTATCTCCCTTGTTTACCATGCAGACCAAGTTTATAATAGTGTGTTATCTCCCTTATTTACCATGCAGGTCAAGTTTATAGTTTTGTGTTATCTCCCTTGTTTACCATGCACGCCAAGTTCAGGGGTGCAACATTTTCCCAACTTGCCCTTATTTTCAGTATTGTTATTTTGAATGCTGAAAAACACAAAATTGTATTAAAAAACTAGGAAATGGCTCTCGCCCTGCATTCAAAATTGTTGTGTTGGGCAAGCGGGCGAGTGGAATTTTACACCCCTGAAGTTTATAATAGTGGGCTATCTCCCTTGTTTACCATGCAGGCCAAGTTTATAGTAGTGTGTTATCTCTCTTGTTTACCATACAAACTAAGTTTATAATAGTGTGTTATCTCCCTTTTTTACCATGCAGACCAAGTTTATAATAGTGTGTTATCTCCCTTGTTTACCCTGCAGACCAAATTTATAATAGTGTGTTATCTCCCTTGTTTACCATGCAGACCAAGTTTATATTAGTTTGTCATCTCCCTTGTTTACCATGCAGACAAAGTTTAAAATAGTGTTATCTCCCTTGTTTACCATACACACTAAGTTTATAATAGTGTGTTTACTCCCCTGTTTACCTTGCAGACCATGTTTATAATAGTGTGTTATCTCCCTTGTTTACCCTGCAGACCAAATTTATATAAGTGTGTTATCTGCCTTGTTTACCATGCAGACCAGGTTTATAATAGTGTGTTATCTCCCTTGTTTACCATGCAGGCCAAGTTTATAATAGTGTGTTATCTCCCTTGTTTACCATGCAGACCAGGTTTATAATAGTGTGTTATCTCCCTTGTTTACCATGCAGACCACGTTTATAATAGTGTGTTATCTCCCTTGTTTACCATGCAGACCAAGTTTATAATAGTGTGTTATCTCCCTTGTTTACCATGCAGACCAGGTTTATAATAGTGTGTTATCTCCCTTGTTTACCATGCAGGCCAAGTTTATAATAGTGTGTTATCTCCCTTGTTTACCATGCAGACCAGGTTTATAATAGTGTGTTATCTCCCTTGTTTACCATGCAGACCAAGTTTATAATATTGTGTTATCTTCCTTGTTTACCATGTAGGCCAAGTTTATAATAGTGTGTTATCTCCCTTGTTTACCATGCAGACCACGTTTATAATAGTGTGTTATCTCCCTTGTTTACCATGCAGACCAAGTTTATAATAGTGGGTTATCTTCCTTGTTTACCATGTAGGCCAAGTTTATAATAGTGTGTTATCTCCCTTGTTTACCATGCAGACCAAGTTTATATTAGTTTGTTATCTCCCTTGTTTACCATGCAGGCCACGTTTATAATAGTGTGTTATCTCCCTTGTTTACCATGCAGGCCAAGTTTATAATAGTGTGTTATCTCCCCTGTTTACCATGCAGGCCAAGTTTATAATAGTGTGTTATCTCCCTTGTTTACCACGTTTATAATAGTGTGTTATCTCCCTTGTTTACCCGGCAGACCAAATTTATATTAGTGTGTTATCTGCCTTGTTTACCATGCAGGCCAAGGAATGTCTACAGAAGGCCATTGGGTTTAAGCGGCACGAGATCTCGTACGTGATGTTGGGAAAGATCCACCTGATACAGAATGACATCCCTGGCGCCATCGAGGTCTACAAACTCGCTGTTGAGTAAGTAAAGCAACTACCTAGATACAAATAGATAGGAAACTGCAATTGATCTCTGATTCATGAGACACTGTACGAAACTTCCACGATTTATTTCTATTTCCAATTACAGTTCACTTTCAGTAACTCGAACTCGCTTACTTCGAATTTCCACTTAAGTCAAATTTTTGTCTCGGTCCCAATTGTATTTCTTCTATTCTTATGCAATTTGACTTCTTTTAAGTCAGATTTCGACAAGTTGAATTATTTGCTAATTTAAACTATATTTCTGGTCCCAAACAGGAATCTATACAGTAATTTACACTCGCTAATTTGAAGTTCAATTGAAGTGCCGAATGCAAGCGTGGGTTAAAACAATTATAAGAATTATACTAATTTGACATGGACGAAACGTATAACTTGTGAAAATATTGTGTCATTGTATACATGTCTTTCTATGTTTTTTATAAAATATGAAATCATAAATATTTTGCTGAT
This sequence comes from Cyrtodaria siliqua, assembly GCA_037043455.1. Taxonomy (NCBI): domain Eukaryota; kingdom Metazoa; phylum Mollusca; class Bivalvia; order Adapedonta; family Hiatellidae; genus Cyrtodaria; species Cyrtodaria siliqua. Next base: position 194,718 of record JAWPHD010002194.1, read on the forward strand.
TTATTTCATTACCAAAACGTTTTCTTATGCAGTTTTAACATGAAATGCCCGAATAAACAAACTGACAAAACGAAAATACCAAAATGATTTAATTCGAACTTCGGATAACAATTTCCCACTTGCAAATGTATTGAGAAAAAAACACTTCCAGTAATATAATATCCATTCCAAATTAAAAGAAGATTGTTCCACCACTGTTACGGAATCGACTGTTTTCATGATTAATTAAACAGAAACAGACTTGAACCAGCCTTTACACATTCAGATGTTTTGCTCCATTTCAGGTTTTCTCCGGAGAACCCAGATATGCTGACCACCCTAGGTCTCCTGTACATGCAGGTAGGTGTCACTCGTGCTTGTATGCTTTTTCCTGTTGGGATGAATGTTTCTATTTGTTCTGTTCTGTGAATGCTACATTTCCTGTAAAGTCTATATTTATTTTTAGGTGAGGTGTTGGGTTAAAAATGATTCTACTGTATTAATTAATTCTTCATGCAGTAAGTGGGTGAAAGTACATCAGATTTTTCGTGAAGCACCGACTTAAACTTGACAATGATATATTTTATTCTAAAGGGCATAATGAATAAGCTGAAAAATGACTCATTATCTACAATTGAATTAAATGTTGTTTAACGGCTCATCAACACAGTATAGGTTATTTAGAGCCGCCCCACAGAGGGGGGAAGGATACATTGGAATCCGGGAACCGTGCCTTACTCTTATTATCGGATTGATTCCTATGGTTCTTTAACGTGCTCGGAGGATAGACCAATACACGGGACCACCCGGTTTACGGACGAGCTAAGGGAAAGTGTCTTGCCCAACACACCGACAAAAGTCAGTGGTACCATGGAGGATTGAACCCGTGGCCTCCAGTTACAAATCCGCCATGCTACCATGGGCCACCAAGCCGTCCTCTAGGCCACCGTGCCGACCACTGGGCCACCGTACCATCCACTGGGCCTGCGTGCCATCCACTGGACCATCATGCGATTTGCTGGGCAACAATGTCATCCACTAGGCCACCGTGCCATCCACTGGGCCAACATGCCATCCACTGGTCCACTGCCATCCACTGGTGGCATGGTGGGTGCCACCAAGCCATCCACCAGGCCACCATGCCATCCATTGGGCCACCGGGCCATCCACCAGGCCACCAATCCACCAGGCCACCGTGCCATCCCCTGGGCCACCATGCCATCCACGGGGCCACCATGCCATCCATCATGTCATCGGGCCATCATGCCATCCACTCCACTGGGCCACCCTGCCATCCACTGTGTCACGATGCCATCCACTCCACTGGGCAACCATGCCATCCACTGGGCCACCATGCCATCCACTGGGCCATCATGCCATCCACTCCACTGGGCCATCATGCCATCCACTCCACTGGGCCACCATGCCATCCACTGGGCCATCATGCCATCCACTAGGCGACCATGCCATCCACTAGGCCATCATGTCATCCACTGGGCCACCGTGCCATCCACTCTACTGGGCCACCATGCCATCCACTGGGTCACCATGCCATCCACTGGGCCACCACACACCCAGAGTTAAGTTGAAGAATGGCAGCCAAGTAATAGCCTGACATGATTGACATTATAAGAGCACTCACAAACAGGATACTGGACGTACCCATCCCATGATGTGTTAACTTGAATTTATCCCACTCACAAACAGGATACTGGACGTACTCGTCCCATGATGTGTTAACTTGAATTTATCACACTCACAAACAGGATACTGAACGTACCCGTCCCATGTTGTGTTAACTTGAATTTATCACACTCACAAACAGGATACTGGACGTACCCGTCCCATGATGTGTTAACTTGAATTTGTCACACTCACAAACAGGATACTGGACGTACCCGTCCCATGTTATGGTAACTTGTATGTATTTATTACACTTCATTACAGGTTGGACAATATCAGAAAGCCTTTGAGAATCTCGGCAATGCCATGACGTATGATCCGTCCCACGTGAAGGCCATCATGGCAGCTGGAAGCATGATGCAGAGTCACGGTGATTTTGATGTCGCACTCACAAAGTATCGGGTCGCTGCCGTCAAGTCACCAGAGAGTCCGCCGTTGTGGAACAATATTGGCATGTGCTTTTTCGGCAAGAAGAAATATGTTGCTGTAAATATAAAACTATTATAATTTTTCGTTTTTAGTTCTACTGGTCAAAGGTCACGCGAGCTTATGTGATGGTGTGTTGTCTGTCGTATTAGCTCATTCTTTTGTTTGTGATCTTTGGTAAATGTTTTCAGATTTTCACAGTTTGAGTTGAAGGTTTGTTGCAATAAAAATTAGTATGAGTTTTACAGTTAGAACTTTCAACGTGTGCATTATGGATTTGTTTGAATTGTGTTTTGCATAATTTTGAGCACTTGTTAGGCCATATATGACGGTCGATTTTTTGGTGGTACAGTCAGACCACCCTATTTTTCCTGGGTATAGCCAGAACTGTATACCTCTCGCCATCCGTAAGAATTGACACTTTCTAACTTGACAATTCGAGCTGCCAGTGGAATTCTAACCTGCAGCGGTGATATGCGAGAAAGTTTTAGACGTATCATCTTACTGTTGTTGATAATAACGTTAATGTCATCTTTCCTGTTGTTGATAATGGAGTTAATGTCATCTTTCCTGTTGTTGATAATGGAGTTAATGTCATCTTTCCTGTTGTTGATAATGGAGTTAATGTCATCTTTCCTGTTGTTGATAATGGAGTTAATGTCATCTTACTGTTGTTGATAATGGAGTTAATGTCATCTTACTGTTGTTGATAATGGAGTTAATGTCATCTTTCCTGTTGTTGATAATGGAGTTAATGTCATCTTTCCTGTTGTTGATAATGGAGTTAATGTCATCTTCCTGTTGTTGATAATGGAGTTAATGTCATCTTTCCTGTTGTTGATAATGGAGTTAATGTCATCTTTCCTGTTATTGAAAATGGAGTTAATGTCATCTTTCCTGTTGTTGATAATGGAGTTAATGTCATCTTTCCTGTTGTTGATAATGGAGTTAATGTCATCTTTCCTGTTGTTGATAATGGAGTTAATGTCATCTTTCCTGTTGTTGATAATGGAGTTAATGTCATCTTACTGTTGTTTATAATGGAGTTAATGTCATCTTACTGTTGTTGATAATGGAGTTAATGTCATCTTTCCTGTTGTTGATAATGGAGTTAATGTCATCTTTCCTGTTGTTGATAATGGAGTTAATGTCATCTTACTGTTGTTGATAATGGAGTTAATGTCATCTTACTGTTGTTGATAATGGAGTTAATGTCATCTGTCCTGTTGTTGATAATGGAGTTAATGTCATCTTTCCTGTTGTTGATAATGGAGTTAATGTCATCTTTCCTGTTGTTGATAATGGAGTTAATGTCATCTTTCCTGTTGTTGATAATGGAGTTAATGTCATCTTACTGTTGTTGATAATGGAGTTAATGTCATCTTTCCTGTTATTGAAAATGGAGTTAATGTCATCTTACTGTTGTTGATAATGGAGTTAATGTCATCTTTCCTGTTGTTGATAATGGAGTTAATGTCATCTTTCCTGTTGTTGATAATGGAGTTAATGTCATCTTTCCTGTTGTTGATAATGGAGTTAATGTCCTTGATTATAGAACGTTATGCGTCTTCCAGCTAGTATACACTCTAAAGTTACAGATTAACAGTCTCTGATTTTCACCAAAGTTGGTTTTAAGGGTTCGAATAAGATCTTGGATGGATTCCAACAATGAGCAAAATTCGATGCATGCATTATGGTGCAATTGCTTTTGAGTATAGAAAGTAAGGACATTTCAGCTTGGGTATGCAATTACTAAAGTTCACAGTTTCTGATTTTCAGCATATATTATTTCAAGGTTATTTTCAAAAAGATCTCATACAAGTTCGAGCATGACGTGTTACAGCTTTCTTGGCGTTAATTATGTTGAATTCTAGCTTATATGAACATGTGAACTTTAGTGAAATATTGGGATTTTCTCTAAACTTCAAACTAAGGTTTGTTCCAATTTTTTTAATGATGTAACCTATGCCATATTCAGTGATTTATTTTCAAGGTAGTGCAGTTTTAGTGTGCGCTCCATATCACCTGAACTACTCGAGTTATTGGGGAAAACCTTGATGTCTTCAAGGTCACAAGCCAAGGTCATTTTCTTGTTTAGGCCATAACTCCAACATTTTAGATAAGGGGGTGAAACTTGATGTGAATGTATTGTCAATAGACAGTATCAGGGTCGCATGTTTTAAGGGAATGTAGGCATTTTATCAAACAAGCTTTATTATATTATTAAGGGTTCTGAAAATACTTGGAAAAGGGTGACAGAATTAACAAAATCAGATGATAAACAAACAAGATATGATCATTTAAAGGGTTTTATGTTCCCTGAAAAATTCGGGGAGCATATAGTCGTCGCTTGTCCGTCCGTCTGTCCCTGAATATTCTTGTCCGGGCTTTTTCTCTATAATCCATTGTTAGACTTTCATGAAACTTGCTAGGAAGTATCAATATCATGTGGAGATTAGCATAATTTCGTGACATTCCGGTTCGATAATTTTCCACTGAGATATGGCCCTTTGTATTTGTATTTGAATTTTTGTCTGGGGCATAACTTCGAAACTACTGAGGGACTGCAATGAAACTTTCACACACAGATAGAGGGCAATGAGAGGATGTGCAGAGTCCAAAAACCATAACTCTGTCGTCATTCAAATTAGAGTTATTGCCCTTTGTAATTTTATAGTTAGGATTTTTGGCCGGAGCATAACTTCAAAACTAGCAATGGTACCGCAATGAAACTTCAAAATGATAGAGGGCAATGAGCGGAAGTGCAGAGTGCAAGAACTGTAACTCTGTCTTCATTCAAATTAAGATTTATTGCCCTTTATAATGTTATACTTGTTATTCTTGTCCGAAGCATAAGTCAAAAACTACTAATGGATCTGCAAATTGAAAACTGCTGGGTTATACAAGGTCATATGATAAGTTGAGGATACATTTCATGGAGCATCGATCGGAATTATATAAATAAGATAATTAACGGATTTATAGCGAAGAAAATCACATAAAATGTATGAAAAATAAGTTTTGTTTGTATGGTGTTTTGCCTCATTTTCAACACATGTAAGATTATATATGACGGTCGATTTTTTGTGGTGGAGGCAGACCACCAACTTTTCCTTGGTAGAACCAGTACTGTACACCTCCCACCATCCGTAAGAATCGACATTTCCTCACAAGCAAAGCTCCCAGTGGGATTCGAACCCGCAGCTGTGAGAGGCGAAGGTTTACAACGCAACGTCATTAACCGTTCGGCCACGGAGACGCCTAAAAATAAGTATACTTAAGTGTAATAATGCATTGAAGGATCATTTTACCTTCTTTTGTAGTGATTTAAATATGCCATATAAGTGTTCACGTGTGGTTTAAAAAATTAAGCTTTTCTGCCCTAAATTTCAGAGACTAGCTTTAATATGACACATGACTTTGTTAGCTTATCTTATTGTTATACAGTAGTTTTGACAATTCTGAGGTAATCAGCTGTTTGTTTAGCTGCGAGAATCATTGCCCTTATTGTGTGTACGTACCATAGAGCTACGATGCCATCCATTATAGAATATGTAGGTATCAGGGTCGACCCAATCAACAGAGGTTTTTGAAGACATCAAGCAAAGACTGCATGAACAACCAAAGTAAGTAATCTGCATGCAGTTGTGGTATATAAGGTTTGTTCTATTGAAATACGGTGGTTGTTTATGCAGGTATTGCGTGATGCCTTCAGAAACCTCGCCGGAAAAATGTGTACGGGTGTCGGTACGGGTCCTACTGATTCCTGTTGGCTCTATGGTAGGTACATACTACCATAAGAGCCATGATTCTCACGTCTACTATTTGTTATACACTAGTAGTGATTTACCATTAATATTCGTCTACAATCTCCAGGCAATCAGCTGTTTGAAGCGGGCCAACTACCTGGCCCCGTTTGACTGGAAGATCTTGTACAACCTAGGGCTGGTACACCTCACCATGCAGCAGTATGCCTCGGCCTTCCACTTCCTCAGTGCCGCCATCAATCTACGACCCAAAATGGCGCAGTTGTTCATGCTGCTTGGAGGTATGTAGTTGGTGGTGTATGGCCCAGTTGTTCATGCTGCTTGGAGGTATGTAGTTGGTGGTGTATTGGTGTATGGCACAGTTGTTCATGCTGCTTGGAGGTATGTAGTTGGTGGTGTATGGCCCAGTTGTTCATGCTGCTGGGAGGTATGTAGTTGGTGGTGTATGGCGCAGTTGTTCATGCTGCTGGGAGGTATGTAGTTGGTGGTGTATGGCCCAGTTGTTCATGCTGCTGGGAGGTATGTAGCAGGGTTCTCAATAGACTTTAAAAGTGAAGAGTCATATGACCCTTGACTCAAAAATCTCAAGGGTCAAAATTGAAAAAGCAAGAGTCAAATATAAATCGAACAAATCGAAACGCCGTTTTACAAAACATCCTTTAATTACTTTAATTGTAGTGAATTCTGTAAATATTGTATTACAAAGAAAGGTGTGCAAGAATATATATACATGTGAACTTAAAAAACTACTATTCCATTTTACAATAATGTGTCATTATGTCAAAGATTCCAAAGTGATGTAAGGATGTTTTATAAATTGGGGTCCACATTTGTAAATATTATAAGTTATTGGTGTTATTATAACACAATCTCTGTTTGCACCAATTGTATACGTATGTATATTTGGAACATTAAACAAGAAAACAAAGGACAGTGTATCTTTAATGTACGTTTAATTCTCAAGAAATCTATTCTCATTTTATTTATTTCAAAAAATAATTCTGTAGTATAGTACACTCTATAATATTATATAATAGACGAAAATATACTTCTTTGCGCCATTTATTTGTGAATTTAACATACATGAATTAATAAAGTCCGTTACTCGACAGCACAAACAATGTCCGTAATCGCAAAATATCACAATGCGTAATGTCCGGTAAGTTTTGACTGAATGCCAACCCAGGTTAAAAAACGCTCTTTTTATGTACATTTCGCCGATTTATAAATTTTTAAATTATCCTCATTAAAACTATATTTCTTTATTCTTTAAAACGTGCGTAAAACAAAATTAACGAACAACAACACAAATCAACAAACACAAATAAAGTCAATTTTATTTTTGCCGATTTTACCTGTTCACACGTTTGACCGCTAGCTTCTGTTTTATCGCAATTCAATTTAATTAACCCCCTAATCAATCAGAAGCCGGTAGCAATCAATTAAACAGTTAATCCAATCAAGTCATAATAGTCTTCACCCGCGCAAAGCATCATAAACTTCAAAGATAATCATTAAATTATCAACACAATAGCAGCGATTAGATTGCACAGTGACACCATTTACAGACAGGTTATTTCCCCCCAAGATGCGACAGCAGCGAATTTGATTGGTCGAGAGGCGATCAAGGTCGTCAGGCAAGGTGTCAATCACTGTTTATGCTGCTGTGATGTAAATAGGTATTGGATTGATGCTTGGAAGCAAATACACGCGCGTCATAAAAACGCACAGGTCGTAAATTAGATGCGTCAGAAATGGGTCAAATTGAAATTCCATGCGTCAAAACGCGTGTGTACGCGTCTGTTGAGAACCCTGTATGTAGTTGGTGGTGTATTGGTGTATGGCACAGTTGTTAATGCTGCTTGGAGGTATGTAGTTGGTGGTGTATGGCCCAGTTGTTCATGCTGCTGGGAGGTATGTAGTTGGTGGTGTATGGCCCAGTTGTTCATGCTGCTGGGAGGTATGTAGTTGGTGGTGTATGGCGCAGTTGTTCATGCTGCTTGGAGGTATGAAGTTGGTGGTGTATGGCGCAGTTGTTCATGCTGCTGGGAGGTATGTAGTTGGTGGTGTATGGCCCAGTTGTTCATGCTGCTGGGAGGTATGTAGTTGGTGGTGTATGGCCCAGTTGTTCATGCTGCTGGGAGGTATGTAGTTGGTGGTGTATGGCCCAGTTGTTCATGCTGCTGGGAGGTATGTAGTTGGTGGTGTATGGCGCAGTTGTTCATGCTGCTTGGAGGTATGTAGTTGGTGGTGTATGGCGCAGTTGTTCATGCTGCTTGGAGGTATGAAGTTGGTGGTGTATGGCGCAGTTGTTCATGCTGCTTGGAGGTATGTAGTTGGTGGTGTATGGCGCAGTTATTCATGCTGCTTGGAGGTATGTAGTTGGTGGTGTATGGCGCAGTTATTCATGCTGCTTGGAGGTATGTAGTTGGTGGTGTATGACGCAGTTGTTCATGCTGCTTGGAGGTATGTAGTTGGTGGTGTATGGCGCAGTTGTTCATGCTGCTTGGAGGTATGTAGTTGGTGGTGTATGGCCCAGTTGTTCATGCTGCTGGGAGGTATGTAGTTGGTGGTGTGTGGCGCAGTTGTTCATGCTGCTTGGAGGTATGTAGTTGGTGGTGTATGGCGCAGTTGTTCATGCTGCTTGGAGGTATGTAGTTGGTGGTGTATGGCGCAGTTGTTCATGCTGCTGGGAGGTATGTAGTTGGTGGTGTATGGCGCAGTTGTTCATGCTGCTTGGAGGTATGTACTTGGTGGTGTATGGCGCAGTTGTTCATGCTGCTTGGAGGTATGTAGTTGGTGGTGTATGGCCCAGTTATTAATGCTGCTTGGAGGTATGTAGTTGGTGGTGTATGGCGCAGTTGTTCATGCTGCTTGGAGGTATGTAGTTGGTGGTGTATGGCGCAGTTGTTCATGCTGCTGGGAGGTATGTAGTTGGTGGTGTATGGCGCAGTTGTTCATGCTGCTTGGAGGTATGTACTTGGTGGTGTATGGCGCAGTTGTTCATGCTGCTTGGAGGTATGTAGTTGGTGGTGTATGACGCAGTTGTTCATGCTGCTTGGAGGTATGTAGTTGGTGGTGTATGGCGCAGTTGTTCATGCTGCTGGGAGGTATGTAGTTGGTGGTGTATGGCGCAGTTGTTCATGCTGCTTGGAGGTATGTACTTGGTGGTGTATGGCGCAGTTGTTCATGCTGCTTGGAGGTATGTAGTTGGTGGTGTATGACGCAGTTGTTCATGCTGCTTGGAGGTATGTAGTTGGTGGTGTATGGCGCAGTTGTTCATGCTGCTTGGAGGTATGTAGTTGGTGGTGTATGGCGCAGTTGTTCATGCTGCTTGGAGGTATGTAGTTGGTGGTGTATGGCGCAGTTGTTCATGCTGCTTGGAGGTATGTAGTTGGTGGTGTATGGCGCAGTTGTTCATGCTGCTTGGAGGTATGTAATTGGTGGTGTATGGCGCAGTTGTTCATGCTGCTTGGAGGTATGTAGTTGGTGGTGTATGGCGCAGTTGTTCATGCTGCTTGGAGGTATGTAGTTGGTGGTGTATGGCGCAGTTGTTCATGCTGCTTGGAGGTATGTAGTTGGTGGTGTATGGCGCAGTTGTTCATGCTGCTTGGAGGTATGTAGTTGGTGGTGTATGGCGCAGTTGTTCATGCTGCTTGGAGGTATGTAGTTGGTGGTGTATGGCGCAGTTGTTCATGCTGCTTGGAGGTATGTAGATGGTGGTGTATGGCGCAGTTGTTCATGCTGCTTGGAGGTATGTAGTTGGTGGTGTATGGCGCAGTTATTAATGCTGCTTGGAGGTATGTAGTTGGTGGTGTATGGCGCAGTTGTTAATGCTGCTTGGAGGTATGTAGTTGGTGGTGTATGGCGCAGTTGTTCATGCTGCTTGGAGGTATGTAGTTGGTGGTGTATGGCGCAGTTGTTCATGCTGCTTGGAGGTATGTAGTTGGTGGTGTGTGGCGCAGTTGTTCATGCTGCTTGGAGGTATGTAGTTGATGGTGTATGGCGCAGTTGTTCATGCTGCTTGGAGGTAAGTAGTTGGTGGTGTATGGCGCAGTTGTTCATGCTGCTTGGAGGTATGTAGTTGGTGGTGTATGGCGCAGTTGTTCATGCTGCTTGGAGGCATGTAGTTGGTGGTGTATGGCGCAGTTGTTCATGCTGCTTGGAGGCATGTAGTTGGTGGTGTATGGCGCAGTTGTTCATGCTGCTTGGAGGTATGTAGTTGGTGGTGTATGGCGCAGTTGTTCATGCTGCTTGGAGGTATGTAGTTGGTGGTGTATGGCGCAGTTGTTCATGCTGCTTGGAGGTATGTAGTTGGTGGTGTATGGCGCAGTTGTTCATGCTGCTTGGAGGTATGTAGTTGGTGGTGTATGGCGCAGTTGTTCATGCTGCTTGGAGGTATGTGGTTGGTGGTGTATGGCGCAGTTGTTCATGCTGCTGGGAGGTATGTAGTTGGTGGTGTATGGCGCAGTTGTTCATGCTGCTTGGAGGTATGTAGTTGGTGGTGTATGGCGCAGTTGTTCATGCTGCTGGGAGGTATGTAGTTGGTGGTGTATGGCACAGTTGTTCATGCTGCTGGGAGGTATGAAGTTGGTGGTGTATGGCGCAGTTGTTCATGCTGCTGGGAGGTATGAAGTTGGTGGTGTATGGCACAGTTGTTCATGCTGCTGGGAGGTATGAAGTTGGTGGTGTATGGCGCAGTTGTTCATGCTGCTGGGAGGTATGAAGTTGGTGGTGTATGGCGCAGTTGTTCATGCTGCTGGGAGGTATGTAATTGGTGGTGTATGGCGCAGTTGTTCATGCTGCTTGGAGGTATGTAGTTGGTGGTGTATGGCGCAGTTGTTCATGCTGCTTGGAGGTATGTAGTTGGTGGTGTATGGCGCAGTTGTTCATGCTGCTTGGAGGTATGTAGTTGGTGGTGTATGGCGCAGTTGTTCATGCTGCTGGGAGGTATGTAGTTGGTGGTGTATGGCGCAGTTGTTCATGCTGCTTGGAGGTATGTAGTTGGTGGTGTATGGCGCAGTTGTTCATGCTGCTTGGAGGTATGTAGTTGGTGGTGTATGGTGCAGTTGTTCATGCTGCTTGGAGGTATGTAGTTGGTGGTGTATGGCGCAGTTGTTCATGCTGCTTGGAGGTATGTAGTTGGTGGTGTATGGCGCAGTTGTTCATGCTGCTGGGAGGTATGTAGTTGGTGGTGTATGGCGCAGTTGTTCATGCTGCTTGGAGGTATGTAGTTGGTGGTGTATGGCGCAGTTGTTCATGCTGCTTGGAGGTATGTAGTTGGTGGTGTATGGCGCAGTTGTTCATGCTGCTTGGAGGTATGTAGTTGGTTGTGTATGGCGCAGTTGTTCATGCTGCTGGGAGGTATGTAGTTGGTGGTGTATGGCGCAGTTGTTCATGCTGCTGGGAGGTATGTAGTTGGTGGTGTGTGTAATGGTGTGTTACTATTAACCTTTAACAATCTACAGCCATTTATGGCACAGTTGTAAATGTCAGTTGGATAGAGTTATGCCCCCTTGAACCTTAAATTCGTTGAAAATAAGCTAATGTGTGTAATAATAATAATAATACCTAGGCTTTTGTACCGATTGCAATAAAACTTAATGCATATATCACTACAACCTGAATACGTGCACGCTTTAACCCTCTACATATATTTAATGGACTGTTCTTTCTTTGAATTATGACCATTTCATTTATGTGACAAAGGGGTGTTTTGAAAATGACGAATCAGCAGCCGGACATTTTAAACCCTATTATAGTCGTGCTTAGCGGGTTAAGGGTTAATGAATTTTAACTACCACCATTTTTAACAGAGTAATGTCCCCTTGAACTTTGAATTTCTAATAAAATAAGCTTGTGTGCTACTAGCCTTTGTGTGCATTGTTCACAGTTGTGTATTAATCACCTTTAGTGCTTTTTCTCATGCTTTTTGTTTCAAAGAATAGGGCCACTGCAGATCCCGTTGGAAGGGAAGACAGAGGGATAGAACCCCCCAAATTCATGTTCATTTTATCATTTTTTGTTCATGCTCATTAAAGGTCTTCATCATGACCCCTGCATTGTTTCAGGTGCCATCTCGCTCAAATCAATAGAGCAGTGGCAGAAAAACTATAAACGTGGCTCCAGCGTAAATGGAGTGTCTACAATAGGATTTGCAGCAACTCTGCAGTTCAGAGTGAGAAGGTTCTAGGCCCGTTCTCCATATTTTATCTTGATGTTCATGGAGGATGAGCCTGGCATGTTCATTCCTGTTAGGCGCCATATAACCTTTCATGTGTTGGTCCACCTTAAAACCCCAATTCAATTCAATTTTTTTCTCGCCTATAAAAAATCAGTGCAGCGGCAGGTTTTGATGTTATTGGTAGGTATAAATGTTAAACTTTTATATTTTTGAAACAAATGAGCTGCCTAAGTGGCTTAGTGGATGAAGCATTTGTTTTAGAGCGACAGATCTCTGTCCCATGTGGGGAAGCTCCCTGGCAACTGATGGGAAACCATCCTTGGCCTCATCTCATTCTAAAGTTGATGTCCCTATATAACCTAATATGGTGTGTCGATGGAACATAAAACTCCATTTAATTTCATATCAATAATTTTAAAATGATTTGCCATTTAATAAATTTATTATAATACAATTTCTTGTAAATAGTCACTTAAAATGAATGTATTAGTTTCAAAACATGTTTGGTATTATTGAAAACATGATTTAACGTTTGTATTTTCCCACGTTTAGTGAGTTTGACACATCTAGAAGACCCGGAGAATGCAAAACAAGCCTATGAGCAGGCGTTGCAGATAGACACGTAAGTTTCCATGTAAGGTCTTTTGTAAAAAAACAACCGCATCCATAATGTATACCTAATCTCCCAAGCTGAAACTCAATGGAAGTCGCTTTTCTCCCTTATGGTTTGGTTCTGTTTCTTAAAATGTCAAATGAAAAATACTTTTTCGGATGAAAACAACAACAACTGCCCATAACTAAGTTACCAAGAGGAATTTTAAGTATTGAAATTCTGACGGCATGCTCAGCTGTCAAATGGGGAGGTAAACCGGGCGGTCCCCTGTAGATGATTCTTTCCTCTGAGCACGTTAAAGAACCAGAGAAATCTATTCAATAGTAAGAGTAGTGCGTGTTCCCAGATTACTTTACATCCTTCCTTTCTCTCTGGAGCAGCTATAAATAACCTATAATGTGTTGATGAGCCGTAAAACCACATTCAATTCTTAGAGCATGCAATACATTACCGTTAATCATGGCTTAGTGTTGATGTAAACACAACTTATGAGACTAAAAATGCACAAATAATGTATATAAATATCAGATCTAGCATGGAAGTAAAATACTGATATGGCTAAAATTGACCATGAATGCTAATACTGAACCACTGAAAATCTAGGGTATCTATAACAAAATAGCTTTGTTCCTTTTTTAGCAAAGATTCCTTTTTCAGCAAAGACCCGATGATTCCTCTAAACTATGCCGTGTTTCTGTTGAACAACGACGAAAGAAAAATGGCTGCCAAACAATTCTCAGAATTTGAATCGAGGATAAAAGTGCTTAAGGGCAATGCCAACCCCGCCAACTCTGATCCCGAGGTATTTACCATGTCATAAAATCAATAAAATGGAATGATATGAGATTTTAAATCTTGTTAACACATTGGTCTTATCCACTAGGCTACCGAGGCCTCTATCATGAAGTCAGGTGAGTTTGATCCCCGCCATTGCCATATGTGTTGTGTCCCTGAGTAAGACACTTTATCTGCATTGCTTAGTACTGCTTTTACCCAGGAAGACATCGAGAGTGATTAAAATAAGTTTAGAGAGCTTTTATTACAAACAATGTTTTAAATAAATATTAAAGTTTAAACTTTTAAAGTACACACATACTGTCTGTTGATGGTTTTAAAATACCTAGTATTGAATTGATGAACCACTTAACAACAATGTCACTGAATTATTCCTGCAATTTTAGATTACAGAGATAGCTGGCAAGCTTGCTGCGGCCCTCCAGGTCGGAGAGAATCTTGTCTGGAAGGACAAAAAGACGGATGAAAAAACCACTGATGAAAAAAGAGTTAAGGAACCTATTGCAGATCTTAAAGCCAGAGTTAAGGAACCTGAACCAACCAGGAACCAGGCTGGTCCCACACCAGCACCGACCCCAGATTTCAGCCGGACAGCAACATCGTCCGGAGTTGATGCAGATTTGCTCCTGACACCAGATATTTCCCAGACTCCGGTACCCAGTTTCCCGCCACAGAGAGACGAACCACCAGAAACACCGCTACCAAATTTGCCAGGCGAGGAAGAGCCGGACCGTCCTCCACCGACACCGACTTTTCACCCTCCACCGGGCGAACCATTGTTTCAAAAGAAAAGCGGCGATCTTTCTTCGTTGCCAGCACCATTTGGTGCAAAGACTATTCCTCCCCTGCCATTTAAGTTAGGGGGAAGAACTCTTCCACCTGTGTCAGGCCAGTCTGTCAATCTGGATAACCTCCCTTCACCCCCAATGGATGAGTTGCCATCATATGAGGAAGTGGAGATGGCAGACAAATTATCCGGGAAGAAAAAGAAAAAGAAGGATAAAGATGCGGCAGGGCAGTTGGAGGCGTTGTGATTTTGATGATTATGTTTTTTTTGTGTTTTTTCTTATTGTTCAGATCTTCATAACATCTACTGTGATAATATAAGGCGATTTTAGGGTCTAAATTTAAATTTTAAATCATGTTTCTATCTTTTTCTATGTTTGATTGTTGAATATAGGAGTTGGACTTCTATATTTCTGGGGTAATTAAGGGTTTAACTGGTATAAATTAAAGCTAAAATATATGATTTAAATTTTGCTATTTTCAACTCATAACTTCAAAATTACTTGACCGATTTCAATAAACTACCATTCATTTTCTTAGTTAAGTTATTTCCAATCCAATGATATAAATTTCATAGCAACTTTAAAAAAAAAATGGTATTATAAAATAAGAATAAAGTATTAAAGAATGTTCACCCTTCAGAAACTGATCATCAGCCCCGGTGATAATCATATCCTCAGGGTGAGCATTCTTCGTAAAGTGATATTTATATAATACTGATTGCTGTTAGCTGATTTCGGAGTCTGTTCCTGAGATAGAAAACTTTTCCCGGGACCTCTGTGGATCAATCTCAGTGTCCAGGTTTGAAAATCTACTGAAAAATAATAATTTTAACACGACTTTTTAGGGACATAGATTAAACATGCATTTTATGTGCTAAATTTATTTTGTGCAGTATATAGTAAACTGACTCGATAAGACTGTTTCGATAGACAACAGTTGTACTTATATGTATATAATGGATAATTGGAAGGGTAGCACGGGTTAGGTTTTAATATTGAGCACACTCCAAATGACTACAGGGTTAAAGGGACTGCGGGTGATCTGGAAGGTGATTGATGCCACTCGGAATACAAATGAGAAATATTTTTTATTAAAATGTTTGGGGTCTGGAAAACTGACGACTGCTGGATTTTATTGCTAAATCAAACATATTAATTTAAATGTTGATTATATTGCTGACTCTTGAACATATAATTCTGACAGACAAAATATACTTCGATCACAAAACAAGAATTTGTATCATATGAATTAATTAATTAATAGTTTGATTAAATATAACAATAACTTTATTTCATTAACAATAATTAAGTCGTACACATCACGGGGTCTACTTTAGTGCATATGCATACTGAATATGAAATTAAAACACAAAATGGTGGTATTGTTCAGATTTTGACTGACACCCTTAATACCTATCGCCTGCAATCCCTTTAAGAATAAGTGAAGTAAATAAATTATTGGACTTTTTCAATGAAACTTGGCAAAATACAGATTTGATGATGATAATTTTAAATGAAAAGAATCATTAGTTTGTCTTTAAATTTACAGACAAGCATAACTTTGTGTTTTATGTAAAAACTTAAACAAAATAAATCTTTAGAATTTTTTTATTTATTTATAGATTATTTTTTTAAACATTTTGACTCAGTTATATATGGTTGTGTATTGGGAAACGTTTTCTTGTTGGAATTCTGTTTCCAGACTCATAATATGTGCTATACATTCATCATGTTGGGAATCATATTTATAGTTGTTGTTTTTTGTACTATTTACAAAATGATCAAAGTGTGAATGATATTTTAAGTTGAAACATGTCGGGGTTGCCTTTAAACGTTAAGCTTACGTATGGTCTCGGACCTGTAAGTTACCTGTAAGTTTAAAAGATCTGACATTCAAACATATTTTTGAGTATCCCTTGTAGATAAGAAATTATGCATTGCAAATAGATCTTTACCTTTGAGTTGTTACTTTGATATCGTGTTATTTTTATGCTCCCTTAAAAATTTGGTGGGTTTGAGTATATAGTCGCCACTTTGTCTGTCTTCTGTCTGTCTGTTGTATTGTCCGAAATATACCTTTAAAACTACTGATGGTACTGGAATGAAACTTCACACAATAATTGAGGGCAATGAGAGAAGTGTAAAGTGCATGAACCATGACTGTATCTTCATTAAATGAGAGTTATTGCCCTTGGTAATTGTATATTTAAATTATAATTCTTATCCGAAACAAATGGGACTGCAATGAAACTTCACACAATAAAAGAAGGTTAAGAGAGGAAGTGCAGAGCACAAGAAACAAAATTCTAACATTCACAATACAAAATTACTCGTCTTGGTACACATACATTTAATATGTAAGAAATTGGTCGGCAAGAAGAATATTATTGCTTGCTGTTTGTCTATGAAAATCACTTATATCATATATTGAAGCATGGTCACTGACATTTCCTTTGTATTTGCACAGTTGTAAAATATTTAACTGAAAATAACACCTGTCCGAATGACTGGTATATTTTAACTAGCTATCGGAAATTGAGTATGGCAGACAGATGAAATGGACATGCTACAAAACAAATAAAGTAGGGTCTTATCTCGTTGGTTGATTTCACACCTTGATAGGCTATGCCCATCTCAATGTTTAAATCAACCAACTCGATGAGACTGTACTCTATAACATAGCACACAGATTTAGGTAAGTTTAGTATTGCACATTTTCTCTTTCTGATACAACTTCATTCACACGAAGCATTCGGGGAGCATCCATCGGATCTACCAATATTTTTGTTTATATCAATTCTCTACATGTACGTACAAAGCAAGCGTAATTATGTAGAACAGGGCTGCTATTTAAGCTTTATTAAACAATTTTAAAATCATAAATTCCACAATTTCATTAAAATCAGCTCCTAATCTGGCTTTGAATCTCCCTGCTTTTGGCAGAGAGTAGCATACTGTAATAAAGAGTGATTTAAATGAGATTGAAACGGTGAAACTTCATATTTCTAATATATATTTTTTAATGCATCATGGGTAATAGTGCATCATGGGTAATAATGCATTTAATATGGGAGGCTTGTTCTCGCTTGCTTTAAAATCAGAAACACAGTACGAAGAATATTGTTAAATTGCCGGAGGTGGAGGGACTAAACACCTAAGGCTTGCACACTGAAGGCCCAATTCAGATAAGTTGACAAGGGGGTTAGTTTATGAGTCTTTTTTGTTTTTAATGATTTCTGTATTATGTATTTGTACATTCCGTCCTGAATTGTTTATTTATTTTTTCAAATGTATTTTATGTTTTATAGTATACCGGTAACAATGTCAAACTGTTCCAGTCAATGTCAGAATAATGTCACTCGTTTACATGTGATGTAAGGGCTGATCAGTGTACTCACAGACATAATAATGTTATACGGTCGGTTAATTATAACAACAATTATAACCCTTATCTGGAATTTCAATAAAATTGTGTTCATTCTCATTGAAATATTGTATTTTTTTTTCATGTTTCATTTTCGAATCGATAAATGCATTATTTAGTAATATAGAGGTGCTCTTGTGGAGACGGCATCCCTTCCTAGCTAATAGATTCCTGCGATTTTTCTACACTACCAATTTTGCCAGATATAAGTATATGATTCTCATATGATGCCTATTATATGATGCCTATATAACAGGAGAAGCGCACGATTCTTATATAAAACCTTTTGTATCAGAATCATGTAAGTATCTTATGAGAATCATATAAAAGTTGATTGATATTTTTTTTATGAAAATTATATGAATTGTACGAAACTTGAATGAATTCATTCTCATATATATAGGATCTTAAACGAGTTCCCATTTCATATAAGATTTATGAAACGAGTTATGAATTATTTTAATTTTAACGAGCCTGTTTGGCGAGTTAAAATTAAAAATAATTCATAACGAGTTTCATAAATCTTGTATGGAATGGGAACCAGTTTAAGATCCTTTTTATCATATAACATTGCAATCAAATAAGTAAAAAATAATTCAGATGGACATAAAACCGCCACAACGTCAGACACACTTTAGGCTGCGTACAGCTAAATATAGCCTGGCTTATGCCCCGCCTTTTGTTGTGTACGATTCAGTACAGAAGTGAAAGTTCACAGAGGTCAGCAGATATAACTTTGAAATATTCAATATGCATTTTTAGGAAGGATAAACTATAGGTAAAATAATCCCCATCAGCTAGGATCATTAAATTAAATAAAACAATATTTTTTCATGTTTTTGAAGATTTAACATCCATTGAAATTGCATGTCAATATTTAGTGCAGATTCAATATTGTTTGTAAACACATATATGTGCAGAGAGGTTGGGCTGGAAAAGTTGTCTTTTTCACACTTTCAAAGGCTTTGTGATGGAAATATCTATGAAATAAGGTAATTTAAAGAATATCTGGTGTATAATTTTTGAGATATTAGCTGACAGGTGCCACAGGAGGTCTATGGGAAAGTTTTTAGTTTTCTGCAACCTATAGCGCCAAAACGTCGTAAAATCAGGCAGAATGTTATGTCATGTCGCACACAACGTTGAGTATCAAAGAGTTTTATCTCTTTACAAAAGGGGTTTTACGACGACATTAACAAAATTGCACACTGATTTGTATAACTTTCATTAGTTAGTATAAGCTGTGGTAAATACTAAGTTCATGATCTAGATCTAGATGACTTTATAATAAATAAAATAGTTTCAGTCAATAAAACCTGCATAGTGTTACAGATTTAACTCAACCAATCAAAATCGTTCCAGGTTGTATGACACTTTTGTCATACTACAGAATATTACATGGGTGTTCGACACTGCTATATTACATGAGTGTTTGACACTGCTATATTACATGGGTGTTTGACACTGCTATATTACATGGGTGTTCGACACTGCTATATTACATGGGTGTTTGACACTGCTATATTACATGGGTGTTCGACACTGCTATATTACATGGGTGTTTGACACTGCTATATTACATGGGTGTTCGACACTGCTATATTACATGGGTGTTTGACACTGCTATATTACATGGGTGTTCGACACTGCTATATTACATGGGTGTTCGACACTGGTGACAAGGGACGTTATGTGATAAAAAATTACATGAAACTCCTATTATATAAATATTGTATGAAACTTTTCAAATGAGAATTATATGTGCCTCCTTACAGTGCTCACGCTACCATACGCCATGGTCGCCATGGCGGTGTCCTAGTACTTCGGATGGTACATAATTTCGGATATTTTTTTATTTTTTTTTATTATAATCGATTGAGAAAAACTGTCCTTTACAAATACATGTTGGTGGAAAGAAAAACAAAAATGTTGACACGGGAGATGTGAGAATGATAACACTAATTTGACACTGTAAGCCCCGTGTGGTTCCCCCGGAGATGTGAGAATGATAACACTAATTTGACACTGTAAGCCCCATGTGGTTCCTCGGAGATGCGAGAATGATAACACTAATTTGACACTGCAAGCCCAGTGTGGTTCCCTCGGAGATGTGAGAATGATAACACTAGTTTGACACTGTAAGTCCAGTGTGGTTCCCTCGGAGATGTGAGAATGATAACACTAGTTTGACACTGTAAGCCCAGTGTGGTTCCCTCGGAGATGTGAGAATGATAACACTAATTTGACACTGCAAGCCCAGTGTGGTTCCCTCGGAGATGTGAGAATGATAACACTAGTTTGACACTGTAAGCCCAGTTTGGTTCCCTCGGAGATGTGAGAATGATAACACTAGTTTGACACTGTAAGCCCCGTGTGGTTCCCTCGGAGATGTGAGAATGATAACACTAATTTGACACTGTAAGCCCCGTGTGGTTCCCTCGGAGATTTGAGAATGATAACACTAGTTTTACACTGTAAGCCCCGTGTGGTTCCCTCGGAGATGTGAGAATGATAACACTAATTTGACACTGTAAGCCCCGTGTGGTTCCCTCGGAGATGTGAGAATGATAACACTAGTTTGACACTGTAAGCCCCGTGTGGTTCCCTCGGAGATGTGAGAATGATAACACTAGTTTGACACTGTAAGCCCCGTGTGGTTCCCTCGGAGATGTGAGAATGATAACACTAATTTGACACTGTAAGCCCCGTGTGGTTCCCTCGGAGATGTGAGAATGATAACACTAGTTTGACACTGTAAGCCCCGTGTGGTTCCCTCGGAGATGTGAGAATGATAACACTAATTTGACACTGTAAGCCCCGTGTGGTTCCCTCGGAGATTTGAGAATGATAACACTAGTTTGACACTGTAAGCCCCGTGTGGTTCCCTCGAAGATGTGAGAATGATAACACTAATTTGACACTGTAAGCCCCGTGTGGTTCCCTCGGAGATGTGAGAATGATAACACTAATTTGACACTGTAAGCCCCGTGTGGTTCCAGTGCAGGAATAGCGCCACTGCTTATCCAGGTAAAATCCCCTCGAATTCATGTTGAATGTGTCACTTTCGCCATATTCATTTATAGGTCTTCATCATGATCCCTGTATTGTTTTAGGTGCTGACTACTTGAATTGTGGCAGAAAACAATGCATATTGTTATCTAGATGTAATTGGAGAGTGAGCCTGGAATGTTAATTTCTTTTGGCGCCATATAACCTGTTCGTGTTGGTGCACTGTAAAACCCCAATTCAGCTCAACGTGACACTATAAATTAAAAAAAAATATAGCGTCATTTGTTTTATTTTTGTTTAGGGTAGAATACTTGTTATTTATCATTGTCGCTGGTATAGGGCCAGATGACTGGGCGGTTCAACTTTTTATTTTTCATTGTAACATGACCACATTTTCATTTCCTATTGAGGCTGCAGAATGTAGCATATTAATTTCTTCAATTACCCTGAATTTCTTATCAACATTTTTATCGGCTTCAATTAAAAAAATCATGTTATTATGACTTTTATAGTTGAAATATTTCAATAAATTTGGCAAAAAACAAAATACTGTTTTCTGATGCTTTTGAATTGTTAGTTATTTTTACAGTAAAACACGTGTATTGCCTAGAATGCATGGATGCATGTGATATCTCACTCTGTTAGACCAAAACTCACAGAAGTTTGTGTATTCTAAAGTTTAAAATCCGTGAGACTTGGACATCTTACTGAAAAAATTGTGAATTGAACACAAATTAAAAAGCTATTAAATGACATGTCCTAGTTTATTATTAAATGTTTTAAAAGTTTAAATATATGAAACTATTTGATAAAACCTCAATTATACCTTATTTTTATAGAACTCACATATTTTGGACAAATCTCCCTTAAAATATTCCTAAATCTCCCAGATTGTGACTTCTGAAGTTTCACAGGTATGTTCAGCAGCATGGGTGGTGGCTATGCTACAGTATACAAAGATATTTTATAAATATTTTCTTTCCAGAAACCACTTTCTTCTGAGTGCTTATAAGTTAGTTTCTGAACTGTTTTTCCTATTAAAATCCAGTTTTAGCAGTTAGTGAAATGTACCTTAAAGGAAATTAATAAAATCAACAATAAGGTGTTAAAATCTAAATCGAAACCTTTATTCGATTTACCTGCATTCTGAACGCCCACATTGTATCAATAGCCACGCTACTTTGTCAACTTCCAATAATTGAAATCAGTTTCTTATATAAAATTAGATAGTCTTTTCTTTTGTTGTTTGTAAAATCTGGGTTCACCCGGACTACTGTAAATAAACACTCGGGACACAGGCATATGTTTTGTTTGATTTATAAAACTTACCCCCACACAAAGGAGAATTATTATTGGAAATTAAAATCTACCCAGTTTCGTACAAGCTACTCAATTGGGAAAATTGTAGTTTAATACTTTTTAGCTCGAATATTCGAAGAAGAAGAGAGCTTATGTAATCACCCCGGCATTGGCTTAGGCGTCCTTATAGCATTATCTTAATGACATAAGTAATTTTGGTTCATGGAACCCATGGGCTCCCATGGAACCCGAATTCTGATAGCCCTTAAAATGTGTCACATTTCACATCAAATGTTGCGTGTAAGCTTTGTTTTTCAGGTCTATATCTCTTCCATTTCTTGTCCTAGCCCAACTATATGGGAATTGGTTTCCTTATAGTATGTTGTAAAGGGCTGTGTAAGTGATTTTTTTTTTTAAATTTCGATCACCAAATTAATGGTAATCCATTTATTCACCCCGTAATAGGTCTGTGAGGGTCGGAGTGGGCCACTCCTCAATAACAAACCGTACAGATATAGATGTAATATGCATAATATTTATTATATATAAACAGTTTCAAAAATATTTAGAAGAAAACAAATGCATATATCTTGATTAGAAACTATATAAATGGAAGTTTTTTTTTATATTTCTTTACAATATTCAACAGAACATTTAAAATACAATTTTGATGAAAGGGGCTCTCTGCAATCTCAGGGTCTTTCAAAAGAATTTTATTTACAAATACACCAGATTGCTGTGTGTCCCTTTAAATCTTGACATTTACAAAATTGTCAAAATATTTATCCCCCCCCACGCCACCCCCACCACCACCACCACACCGTCCCACCTCCCGATTATTTTTTTTGCATATGTCTGTGTTGTAGTTTTGTTTTATCAATCTACAATCTATATCAATGATGCGCCCCTGCTCTGCCCTCCATTGGTTTATGGGCTCCTCTTACATGGAGGACAGGGGGAGGGGAATTGTTTTCATTTTATCTTCCATTATTTGGATATAAATTTTTTAATTTGAACGCAATCATTTACATATAAAACAATTTAGATTAAATTCAGATACACAGATGAAATATCAATTAAAAGAAACGAAATGAGGCCCAAAAAAAAATTGCTAGATTCTCATCCCCTACATCCCTGAGTTGCATTTCGACCACAAATTTCTTTAAAATGACAGTAATTTTGGATTTTTGATAAAAAATAAAAATAAATGTCACACCCTGTCGCAAATTTTACTATAATTTGTATGAGGTTCTAACAATAACTTTATACCGGCCCGAGTTTCTATACCCGCACGGCCCCCAACCCCACCCCACATTGTTTTAGCCTTGTTTTCTGATGGTATATACTGGCTATATAATTTATTATTCTCTGAAAAATCGATTAGTCGAGCTGATCAGTTCTCCGACAACTCTTTTTTTATTAGGCACCCACTAAATTTAAGAATTGAATTGAATTGAGGGTTTTACAGTGCACCAACACAAAATGGTTTTATGGTGCCAGCAGGAAAAATCATTCCAGCCCACTCTCCATTTACATGTAAACTGAACCAAACGGCTAACGCACCAGTAGACAATACCTTTAATATCTCAATAATAACAATAAATCAAAACAAATTTCATTCTGAACGAGACAAATATCTGGTGAATAACGAATGTAAATTAAAAAAACACATTCAAATCACCTGTCTCCAACGGTACCAGTCGGCATATAATAAGTTCATACATAAAAGGTATTGTCTACTGGTGCGTTAGCTGTTTGGTTCAGCATAGATTAAAACAAATGCAGAATGGGCCTAGAATCTTCTCACATGCAGAGCTGCAGAGTCGCTGCAAATTCTGTTGTTGACGCTCCATTTTTCGCTGTAGCCAGTATCATTGTTTTCTGCTCGTCGAAGACCTTTAATGAACATGAAAAAAATGACAAAATGTTGAATTTGTGGGGAATCTTCCCATTTACCTGGGTAAGCAGTTGCCCTATTCTGACCCATGAACCGTACGGGGTTTAAATTTCAGAAAACATTTTAAACAAACATAATTTTTTGGGCATCAATACGTTATGAACAAATTGTTTCAAACTGAAATACATTTGATCTCATATATCGTTATGACCTTTCAAACCACCAACTCAAAACTGACATTTTTGTCTCGTCCAATATAGTATATCTCAACAACCGCTGCCCGAAATATTCTGAAACGTTGTCAGATGCTGTGTTGGGTCAAGGGACATCACGTAATGCCAAAATTACCAAGGTCAATGTCAGATTTTGCGTTATTTTCCCAAAACTTCACCTCGGTTATGTAACTTAACCTCAGTTAACTTTATGTGATTGCGTCACTTTATGTCTTTGATATTTGGTCATATGTATTATTGGCATTGGTAGACATCGCCGAATGACAAAAATACCAAGGTCAAGGTCATGTTTTGCGTTATTTACCATAAACATCAGTTTGGCTATGTAATAAACACAACAGCAAAAATACCAGAGGTTTCCTACCAAGATATTTCTTTCTCGGTTGGTTACCAAGATAGTTTTATTGAAATTATAGGTCTCATTCTAATTCCCATTTGGTAACAGGTTGTATGATATGATGTGAATTTCATGATTTTACTGAACATTTGTATCGTCGCACCATTATGGTCCATTGACATTAGGCAGAGTTAGTGCCCTTTAATGAGTTAATAATGAATACATAATCTTGTCTGGACTACCCCTCCTAAACTTAACTGATTTAATGGATTCTTGCTAGGTATATTAGGGATGCTTGCTAAGTATTTTAGGGATTCTTGCTAGATAATTTAGGGATGAAATATGCTATAATTTGGCCTCTTTAACACGAGAGGGCCTTCATTTTTCATCAGATCTTATCCAGCTTTACCAGATTGCTAATAGCAATGAAAGCTCAGACGAGTTCGAAAACCAGCCAGATCGGGACCAGTTACACCAGAGTTGGGGCCTTGATTTAGTTAAAAAATCTATTTTGCCTCGTTAAGACGACAGGGCCTTCATTTGGCTGGATTTCAAAGAAACTGCAGGGATGATTAGTACCAGGGCCTAGCTGTGCATATCGTTGCCGTGTTCCGGTTTAATGAATGTTGGCAGAGTTATGACCCTTTAAAGGTTTTAAAGACATTTTTAAAGGAAGATCAGTAACACGCCGTGTTGCGCATGTCGTCGCCGTGTTCCGGTTGAATGATATTTGGCGGAGTTATGAGCCTTTAAAGGTTTAATACACAAACTTTGTCAGGGCTAGTTATCCCGAAACCCTTGCCAGATTTCAACGAAACTTTGCAGGGATGATCAGTACCAAGCTTAGTTGTGCATGTCATCACCGTGTTCCGGATGAAAGATTTTTTACGGAGTTATGGCCCTTTAAAGGGTTTAATACACAAACTTTGTCCTGATTAGTTCTTCTGAACCACTGGCCGGATTTCAACGAATCTTTGCAGGGAGGATGATCAGTATCATCACCGTGTTCCGGTTTAATTAATGTTGGCAGAGTTATGTCCCTTTAAAGCTTTTAATACACAAACTTTGTCCAGAGTGGTCTCTTCTGAACTCCGGGCCGGATTTTAACGAATCTTTGCAGGGAGGATGAGTGCCAACCCCAGCTGCGCATATACTCACCATAAGAGCCATTTTAGCCAATTTGATATTTTAGTCTTCCAATCTTCATGAAACTTGGCAGGAAATATCAGTATGTTGTCTAGTAACGCATATTACCATGGTGTTCCGGTTAATGCATTTTGTCAGAGATACGGTGTTTTGAAGTTTTTCAGACATAAAGCGGTTTTGCTCAACTCATTCTTTTTTTTCGATTTTCATGAAACTTGATAGGAAGTAACAGTATGTTGTTTAGTATATTATCAGAACGTTCCAGTTAAATGTTTTTTGGTGAAGTTACATGACTTCAAAGATTTTCTAGTGTTAAACGTTTCAGTTCATCCCCGACAGTTTTCTTCCAATGTTTGAAACTTGATAGGAAATATCAGTATATATTGTCTAGTAGCGTGTATTTTTAGAGTGTTCTGGTTAATTGTTTTTTAGCAGAGTCACGGGACTTTGAAGTTTTTCAAGTGTAACTCTTTTCTGCTCAACTCCTCCTATACTTTTCTTACGATTTTCATGAAACTTAGAAGTATCCGTATGATGTCTAGTAGCCCATATTACTAGGAAGTTCCAGTTGAATGCTTTTTGGCGAAGTTACGGAACTTCGAAGAGGCGGTTTGCTCAGCTGCTTCATTTTATTCCCGATTTTCATGACACGAGGTAGAAAGTATTAGTATGCTGTCCAGTAGTGTTTATTTTCAGGACGTGACAGTTGAATGTTTTTTATGCTCCCCGAAAGCATATAGTCGCCGCTTTGTCCTTCCGTTATTCCATCCGTCCCACTTTTGTCCGGAGCATATCTTCAAAACTACTGAAGAGACTACAATGAAACTTCACACAACGATAGAGGGCAATGAGAGGCAGTGCAGAGTGTAAGACACGTAACGCTGTCATCATTCAAATTAGAGTTATTTTTCTTTGTACTTTTATACTTAGAATATTGTCCGGAGCATAACTTCAAAACTGCTGATGGGACTGCAGTGAAACTTTAAATAATGATAGAGGGTAATGAAAGGAAATGCAGAGTTAAAAACTGTCTTCATTCAAATTAAAGTTATTGCCCTTTGTACTTTTATACTTAGAATATTGTCCGGAGCATAACTTCAAAGCTGCTGATGGGACTGCAGTGAAACTTTAAATAATGATAGAGGGTAATGAAAGGAAATGCAGAGTTAAGAACTGTCTTCATTCAAATTAGAATTATTGCCCTTTGTAATTTTATGAATTCTTGTCCGGAGCATAACTTCAAAACTACTTATGGGACTGCAATGAATCTTCACACAATGATAGAGGACAATGAGAGGAAGTGCAGAGTGAAAGAACCGTAACTCTGTCTTCATTCAAATTAGCGTTATTGCCCTTTGGGATATTTTACTTATAATTCATAAATATAGCATAAATTAGAAACTACTAATGGGACTGCAATGAAACTTCATAGAATGATAAAGGGCAATGAGAGAAAATGCAGAGATCTACACCCAGTCTTTGTTCAAATTAGATTTATTGCCCTTTGTAATTTGATACTTGTTAATTCATAAGTCAAAAACTACTAATGGAACTGCAAATTGAAAACTGTATTTTGCATAATAGTCGCTAACATTTCCTTTGTATTTGCACATATGTATATCGTTTAACTGAAAATATCAGAATGAATGGTGTACTCTTACTACCAGTTATCGGAAGTTAGCGTAAGGCAGACAGATGAAATGGACATCATGCTACAAAACAAATGGAGTAAAGTATCATCTCATTGGTTGATTTAAACACCTCGATGGGCTACGCCCATTCAGTGCCGTCAGAATATACTTTTTCTTAATTCTCTGACCCATCCAATGGAAAATATCATTGTCAGGTTTAAGTCGGACACCCGAAGTACCCCCTTTAAAGCACCAAGAGTGACCTTTAACTTGGTTTGTTATATAAAACCGTATTACATAATATTGACTAGGTGAACTAATATATCCGTCATTGTACCCCATGTAGATCAACTAATAATTAGATCATTGAATGGATCAGTTTTCTCGAGATCGTGTTACATTTAATTTATTTGCTATGTTTGCGTGCTTATAACAAAGTTTGTATAAAATGAATAAACCGTTTATTCTGATATTTGTGTACATGTCTCGAAACCGTGTTTCGCAGATGTTATTGAATTCATATTTCGGTTGTTCACTATTATATCTATACCTTTACCCTCCACTAGCCCCGTGTGTTTCCCTGGGGCACCGTTTGGTCACGGGGCAAAGAATAGGCCACTGCAGATCCCTTTGGAGGGGTAGGCAGAGGGGTAGAATCCCCCCCAAATTGATGTTCATTTTTTCATTTTTTGTTCATGTTCATTAAAGGTCTTCATCATGATCCCTGCATTGTTTCAGGTGCCATCACGCTCACATCAAAAGAGCAGTGGCAGAAAAACAATAAAAGTGGCTCCAGCGTAAATGGAGTTTCTACAATAGAATTTGCAGCAACTCCGCAGTTCTGCAGGTGAGAAGGTTCTAGGTCCATTCTCCATATTTTATCTCGATGTACATGGAGGATGAGCCTGGCATGTTCATGCCTGTTAGGCGCCATATAACCTTTCATGTGTTGGTGCGCGTTAAAATCCAATTCAATTCAATTCAATCCTCTATAATAGTAATATTGTTAAAAAGTCTCACTAGACACTCACTGGGTTCAATCCAGTAATTGTATCAGCTTTCTTCTATATCTAACCTATCGCAGCATTAGACAACATCATACAGCCAGGTTCTGTAACTCATGTTTAATTGTTTAGCAAATTATTCCCCTTTTAAATTTAGAAAAAATGCTTTATTTTATCCTGGAGACTACTTCACATTATGGATTGAAACTTCGTTCATGTATTCGGCATTTGTAGACAAAGGCAGCACTTTATAACTCAAGCTTTTGTTTTAATATAATTTTGCTTCTTTTAGTAGACTTTTTGCTCCTTTTATATACTTAGTAAAATTTGGTTAAAAGTCTTGTATTTCTGCTTGTCAACTTAGTTTTAGAATCTCCTTTAAAGAATTCAATAACATATCACACACATACTCTCTAACATATCACACACATACTCTCTTACATATCACACACATACTCTCTTACATATCACACACATACTCTCTAACATATCACACACATACTCTCTTACATGTGAAAAACTCATAGCGACAATACGATTAATTGAGGATTTCAGGTCTAGAGCTTTTATGTAAAATGTAATAATTTTTCGGAAACAACATAATTTGTTATTTTCGTTTTTTTGCATTTTTTTAGAATATGAGAGATCGGTAATCCTTAGTTAAAAATAAAAAAATTTAGGCATGCATGATTACTCGTTAATCATCAAGTTACATGTAATTCAGGTGAAAGTGTAATGTTTAAAGGTTTAAGAAAGAATATCGATTAAATCTTAATTTTGTTTTCTTTCAACCTCGGCCATAATACACTGTCAAACATTGTGCGAAAAGTTTTAATATTGTTACCCATACACGTCGATCAATTTTCAATCACATCGACTGTAGTGTATTGATCATGCAATTCAGTACCGGTCCATGTACTTGTATCTCGTGTTAAATTAAGCAACAGGATAGGACAAAGGGGCTCATAGTTCATTCATGTTGCGACACAGTTACACAAGTTAAAGAGACACAATCTGATTTTTTTTAAAACTCACATCCCACTAGTTTTTCGTGTTAACTTGCATTTGTTCAATCATTAATATTAATTATATTATTAAATCATGTAAATTGTTTTTTTACATATAATTTTTGATAATAATGCACCAATAATATATTTCAACTTGTGATAGAATCAGTGAAAAACATTGAAACATATTTTATTTAATTATAATAAATATATATAATAAAAAATGATACTGGATATATAAATCGAAACAATAATGTCAGTGCTTGATAAACACTTCAAGATTGCCATGTGTCACTTTAAAGGGACACACGGTAGCTTTATTTCTTTAAGTATCGTCGCGTTCCTTTAGTTGTATTATTTATAACTCACATTTTTTCAATCATTACTAATATTAGAATGCTCAATTATTCAAAGCAAAATGGTTTGACATATTCCTAGTTATTGATTATACTGCACCAATAATCAGTAGATAGTTAATATGTTTACACATTAAGCCTTTACGAATCAGAATCGGACAAAGGAGTCTCATTGTTCAGCAGTGAAGCTACAACAAATTAAAGCGACACATGACAATTTGTATTTCTTAAAAAAACTCGGCGCGTCTGCATACATTATTTGCAAATTTTCGAATCATTATTCATATGTTCATATGTGAATCGCTCAAAGCACCTGTCATACATTGCACCTGTCATACATTGCACCTGTCACTGTCATACATTGCACCTGTCATACATTGCACCTGTCACTGTCATACATTGCACCTGTCATACATTGCACCTGTCATACATTGCACCTGTCATACAAAGCACCTGTCATACATTGCACCTGTCATACAAAGCACCTGTCATACATTGCACCTGTCATACATTGTACCTGTCATACATTGCACCTGTCATACATTGCACCTGTCATACATTGCACATGTCATACATTGCACCTGTCATACAAAGCACCTGTCATACATTGCACCTGTCATACAAAGCACCTGTCATACATTGCACCTGTCATACATTGCACCTGTCATACATTCAAACATTTGGTAGAATAAGGAAGAACAAGAGAAAACTCAAAAAAAATTCATATGGAAAATATATTTAAAGTCAACGTGATACTGGATTAACAAATCGAGATGTTTGTATTAAAGCTTGATAAAAACGTTAAGTTTGCCGTGTGTCCCTTTAAAGTAGCAATCCGCCAACAACAGCCACATTTTACAACATATGTACGCTTTAACCAGCCAGGCGAAACACCAAAACTATACCAACTCATAATTCATTTAACGTATATTCAATCACTAGTATTTTAGAACACGTGAATAAATCTATACTTTTAATAGGCACATACACATTATTATATCACCGGAACACCTGGATAGGATTTTGATAAACGGTTTTGTAAATGTAATGTTGCCGTTATTTGCAGGGTTAATTTCTTTAGGTATTATACCAATAATTATTTCCTCCATAGACACCAATGTTAAAGTGTCACATATTAATGATTTGCTGCAGATTCAACTCAAGTATGGACAATGCAGCAGTGTAATGTTCATATAGAAAACTAATTTTCCACTTGAAAAATCACCAGAAAATGTGGGGTAACAAGACATGTAAGAAAGATCTTGTTTGTTTACTAAACAGGTCAAGGGTACAGCTTTTTTCATTGACTGACTGTTTTCATTGCTCACATAGTGTAAGCATAGAGTCGAAATTTCGAAAATGTTCATCAGTGATCCAGTAAAACTTATTACTACGCTTCTTATACATACAACCACAAAATCGAATAGGAATGGGCAGTTTTCCCCTACTTATAATGCCCGTGTACATAAAAAAATGAGGGATTACTTTTCATTATAGGAACTACATTCGAATACACCTCGGAGGCTTACATGTAATTAGTGGTGGTAAACCTTTAGAGAAACGGCATCGGACGAAAAAAGTATCACAGTCCAATTATACAACCATGGCTACTTAAACGAACCTCCTGTAATACTCGCCACGTCTACATAACTTGCCCATTTGCAAATTATAATTAATATTTAAATAGCTTAAAGCAAATGACTAATTATTGATTATATTTAACCAATAAAATAGTTAATTTTACAGTAGAATAACAAAGCAAACAATTAAATCTTTCATTTGTATTTCTTTTTATTTAAATATATGCAAGCAGTTTTAAAGTGTAAACGATACTGGATACATAATTCGAGGTGCTAATTTTAATGCTTGATAAATTCTTCAAGATTGCCGTGTGTCCCTTTAAAGCATACGAAGGGACGTCATTTAAACGTGTAGTATTTTTCCTGTATCCATTCATTGGAAACTATCTAAAACCAGTGTCCCAACAAATCTTGTGACAGACAGAACATCTCGAATAAAAGGAATTACAATGGAGATTAACGACGAATTAACGAATACAGACATTTCAAAATGAAATCGTCTGATGATTAGTATTTTCTCAAATAAATCGTAATCGTTATATAACTGTGAGACAACTTTTATATTTCGACTGTCTATGGCGACGATTTTGTAACAGTCTATAACATATTTACATACATTTATAATATGTGTGTTTGAGCAAGAGTGGATTAAGTATAAATCTGGAAAAGACAACAAACGGATTAAGAGTCTCAGTATTGGATTATGTCAATACTACAAAAATGTGTTACTTTGTCATTAAAATAAGTGTTTAGAACTTGGACGTTCTTTGCCTAATATTATAAAGTAACGTGCAGTATTACAGTAGGCGATTGATATTACCGAGCTAATCCAATCATGCCATGCCTGCCGGATGAGCAGATAAACATGCGGCAGTTATAAAAGGAGTGGTTTCTTTCCATGCACGTGCATATGGACTTCCATGATGTGTTTATAAACATATGTCCGTGCACATATAGCGGTATGTTGAGACACATATAAGGATATGTAAACCACAGTCTGGGATAAAAACGATGTCAGGTATGTTTTGTTTATACATTAAGTATAAATTATACCACTTCTCAATTGAAGTTGGGGCTATATAGGAATCACGCTGTCTATAACGTCACGTCGGTTCCTGTCTATAACGTCACGTCGGTTCCTGTCTATAACGTCACGTCGGTTCCTGTCCCTTAACATTTTATTACTTGCATTTCTCAAACAATTTCCAATGGATTGTTCCCAAACTTCATATACTCATAACAACTGATGACCTTATGTCCCCCACATCACACATTGATTGTCTAATTTCTTACAGAGTTATGGCCCTTTGTTTGCTTAGCATTTTCTACTCTAATATTGTATAATGTTCCGAAACATAATTTTTCCTCAAACAATTTCGAATAGTGTTCCCAAACTTCATGTACACATAACAACAGCTGATGACCTAGCGTATGTCCCTCTACCTCACAGATTGTTGATTGCCTAATTTATTACAGAATTGTGCCCTTTGTTTGACTTAGAATATTCCACTATATGATGAACTTCATGTGGCTTTCACTTCCAAAATGTTTATGGATTGTTATTACACTTGACATACCGTTCACAACGGTTTTTGGTTCTGCAATTTTGTTTACATAATTATAGACTTTGTTTTACTTGGATTTGTTTCTCCTTAAAACACTAACTAGTATTTGAGACATTCATTATTCTTAGTATTGCCCATTCTCAAGAGGGAGTATGCATCACATTCAGTGATAGTTCTAGTTAATAAAAGTAAAATAAATATTATGTTTCTTTTGGTTAACTGTTGTGACTATGAATACATTTTTTATAACTTATTTAGTTCAGTCTCATCATAAAATAACTCATTATTTACAAACCTGTCATGCAAACATAAGCATCAGTATGTAACTATGTAAACACCATCATTCTATACAGAATTATGAGAGACGGGCTAACATATTTCTGACACATAATTGTTGTGACTGAATATATGCAGAATTGAACATTTTATAATTGATTTATTTCAGTCTCAGCATAATGTAACCTCAGTGCTTACAACTCTGGAATACAAACATAAGCATTAGTATTTAAATATGCAAACACCATCATTCTACGGTTTATGGCGAAACCTGTAATATGCCAATTTCAACTGATATTTGCACGAAAATGTTATCATTTTGGTCAAAGGTAGTGTCTCCAGAATGTAATAAACTCTCAACTTACATGTGTACATAGACTTATATTATACAAATATAGCAAAAGTACAAGAAGAAAATGAAATTTTAAATGGCATAAATGTATCAAAGAAAGCTTAATTGAATGTGGTTTTAGTGGCATCTGGTCCTCTCAAGACCAAGAACAAGCACGTGTTCCAAATAGTAAGGGAGTTTGCATCTACGCATCAAAAGCTCGGAGATCTATCTTTAAATGAACGGTTTAAAACAGTTGAAAATTCGAGTAGGTAGGAGAGAGAGAGAGAGAGGGAGAGAGAGAGAGAGAGAGAGAGAGAGAGAGAGAGGTATATGTATGAATTGAGTGAATAAACTATTTGTATTTACATTGTATTTGTATACAGATTTTACCAGACAGACAGACAGACTCATATTAGTATTTAGACCGTCAGTCTAAACATAATTGTTAGAGACGAGAAAATATATTACTGATTTAACATATCAATTAGGCAATACATCTAAATAATACCATAGAAAATCATATTTAGTATACATATATACATGACATAATAAAAATAAACGACAGCATTCACAATATCATTATAAGAGACTGTATATATTTTTTAATGTATCAAGGACAAAAGTGTGCCTTCAAGAAAAGGTATATACTAAGCACGTTAAATATAAGAAAACGACAGATTGTATACATATAATACAATGTAAACATGCGTTGCTAATCGAACAATATGTTTATAAAACATTTAACGCATTAACACATTGATTAAATGTGTACTGAAACAATGTAGAAAGAAAATGGTATACTAATGTATGTCTATCCGTTAACAACACACTTTCGGCCCCTATACATTTCGCCCTAGACGACGTCTCAATGACTCGTATATACTCGAATATTGAACTCACAACTTAAATACCCGCTTTTCTGTATCTTTTGTCTTTATATTTCTTCAGCCATAAGAGAACTTTCAACAGCACACCATTGTCCCTGTCGGCTACAAACAATACATACATATGCGGCATGCATGGTAATTAACGAAGGAACACATTATCTGGGAGACAATTGTCAGGGTTAAAATCAATGACACGTGTAGTACTAAATAACACATGTACATGATTCAGTTATAGTTCAAATACTGTCAGAAATAAATCATTTTGGCATAATAAACTATTTAAAATAGTTAAGGCGAGACCGGCGTTGGTTGTAACAGTGACATGTTAAAACAAGGGCGACAACTTTCACATTCGTGTGTATGTGTTTTCAGTTCTGATTTCAATTTTACCTTTACCATTGTAACGTTTCTGTCGGTTTAAAGATCTTACGAGATAGACAATAACGAATATCATGAATATGAAAACTACAGCAAAAAAAGAATTGTATATGCAACAAATTAAACATGGCTTAAACAGTGGAAACATATGCAATATATCCATGAACACTATTCCAACATGTCTTCAGTAGAATTTACTAGGTTTTTAAAAGGAATATATAGTATGTGAATGGTTTAAGACAATGATCTTTTTGGTGGAGTTGAGTGCATCATTTCCTAAGTTATTATTCTTTGTAGCATGATCGTTGAAATTTCCTTTGCATATGCACAGTTGTAAATCAGTTTTTAATTGAAAATAACACCTGTCAGAATGACTCTGTACTCTAACTACCAGTTATCAGAAGTTAGAGTATGACAGATGAAATAGGCATGGTACACAACGCCCATCTCGGATGTTGAAATCAACCAACTCGATGAGACCATACTCTATTACGTCACGTTTCATTTGACGTTTTGTTGGCCACTTCAGTATGTCAAGTATACATGCAGGCAAAGGCATAACTATGCATGAAAATGCACGACTGATTACGAAATATAAAATTCTATAATTTAAAACCCAAATTGACAATATGTCAAAATACATATATGTACATTTCCTAATACCTAGTTGGCTGTAACTTTATCTACCAAAAAAGGCATTAATTACCGAACATGTCACGACCATTTATTACTTGTTTTAATTAATAATTTAAAGCAGAAACGGGAGAGCAGCTTAACTATTCACTGATTTATTGCAATATTGGCATTTTTTCTTCAAAGGCTGGCCCTGTATGTATATTATAATTATAAACTTCTTTAATTACGTAATCCTATTGAATTACATGACGAACGAATACAATGGTGATTTTAATGACCTAATTATCGCTTTACAAACGTACACACATAATACACCATACCATTGGGCACACTTAACCTCAGCGGCGATACCAGCCAGATACCTTTGTCTTTTATTCCCAGTGTATGAACTTGTCATGATTAATTAATTGTTTAATTGTTACTCTACACATGACCCATACTAGTCCGTGTCTGGAATGATGCATGCGTTAAAGGGACATACGGCAATCATGTGTCTGTTTTACACATTATAACGCATAAAACAAAACAAACGTCTACAACCCTGCTTTCTTTGGTTTTTCATAGATCTTTGTCCCACTTTTCCCCAATATGTTATAATCTGATATTTGATTTTTGATGTTTAAATAGTTATAATAGCATAATATGCTAGTTTTGAGAATTAATGAAAACAAATCATTTAAATTGTACGATAACGTTTTTCTTTTCTTCCTTTCTTTGTTTTTTTATTCTATGTCCAGGATCCATGAATGTCGTAGGAGGAGGTGGGGGAGGGGGGGACGGACGGCCAGGATCCATGAATGTCGTAGGAGGAGGGGGAGGGGGAGGGGGTGGAACGGCCAGGATCCATGAATGTCGTAGGAGGAGGGGGAGGTGGTGGAACGGCCAGGATCCTGAATTGTGTAGGAGGAGGGGGAGGGGGTGGAATGGCCAGGATCCATGAATGTCGTAGGAGGAGGGGGGAGGGGGTGTGGAACGGCCAGGATCCATGAATGTCGTAGGAGGAAGGGGAAAAACATCATTTGATTTCAATGATTTTATTATTTGGTTGAAAAACAAATTATTATGTGAAAATACATATTGATAGCATATATCAAATCAGTTTTTGTTTTTCAGTAAACAAAAAAATAAAACATGCAATTATTTGTTTATATATACTTTAAAAGTATCTGACATTATACCTGACATTTAAACTTTTTGACAAATCCTTGTGTGGATGTCTAAACCCATGTGCGTGCCACTGTCCAATGAAATGTGTCGTTCCGTTATAATAATTCTAACAGTGATTTTGATTGGATAAATGAGTCTACCAATACGTTAGTGCTTAGTATTTGCCTATCGTTGATGTTATTTTTTACTCGGGCAAGTTTACGATGTTTTTTTGTAAATGGCGGTTCAACCTTGCAGCGGAGGAAATGAAAAAACAACAACTATTTTTCCAAAAATAAAATTCTTCTGAAAATGGGATTTTTTGATAGAAGGGCTCGTAAAACATAGAATAAAAAAAGACCTAAAGTAAATTTACCTCTGACATCAAGGATAAGTAGTTGGAATATGCCATGAGATAAACATAAAACGTGCACACACACACAGACTTCCTTTTCCAAATTTTTAAATATAATAAAATGAGTATATGACCTCTATCGTGTTACATTTTTACTACAATAGCATCAAGTACTTGTGAAATTATTGGACTAAAAATATACTTTGTACTGGATTCAGATCACTGCAATACCATAAATGATTACTCGTGTAAACAAAGGTACTATGTAGGCGGGAGGTATACAGTACTGGTTCTACTCAGGATAAAATGGGCGGCCTTCCTCCACCACTAAAAATCGACCGTCATATATAGCCTAACATTTGCTGAAAACACTCAACCAACCAAGTAGGCCTACTTTGTTTCCTGTTACTGCTGCGCCTTCCA
This sequence comes from Cyrtodaria siliqua, assembly GCA_037043455.1. Lineage (NCBI taxonomy): Eukaryota > Metazoa > Mollusca > Bivalvia > Adapedonta > Hiatellidae > Cyrtodaria > Cyrtodaria siliqua. The sequence goes on from JAWPHD010002194.1 coordinate 231,876, forward strand.
TACTTCTGGCAGGTAACGGGAGGAATGTGTATGGTGTATTAGTAGTAGTGGATTTCAATAACATAATACGTATTTTGTTATGATAGATAGCAAATATTATTATATACCTACATTTGCAGTCCAATCGGCGTTTCGTATTTGTACCACGTGATTATACAATACGTAATGTTGTTATTGGACGTTGTACCGGCCCGAATTATTTTTTTCATATTGGACGATCCAAAACAAGATGGTGGATTTAAAAATAATACCGGTAGAAATTTCAACGATAAAAACCGAATATCGACAGAAAGTTCTGATTGAGTATCAGCTGAAATTGACTGCGATATTTGACTGTGATAATATGGTTGAAAGTAGTAAAGAAATGATTCTTTTATTTTTGTTAAAGGTCATTGTTGTTTAATTGTTTTATTTTCCCCTGTAAATTTAGGTATATAATAAACAAAAGTTATGTAACAATGTATTGTGCAAAACGGACTTTTATTGTCCTCGTACATGTTGTGGTGAAAGTCATATTGGCCGTCGGCGTCTCGTCCAATATGACTTACACCACAACATGTACGAGGACAATAAAAACCCGTATTGAAAAATACACTGTTAAATAACCTATTATTGTCTTTCAAATATTATGTCACTGTAACATGAGGTGTTGTTAGTGGTAATGTTATCTACCAGTTTACTACGTGTAAAACCCGAAAAGGAAATACAGCTTTCACAGAACGCAGTCAACTAAAAACACGACCTAAAACACGCATACAATTTAAACAACAGTTAAAAGCATAATAGAAACAAAGTTTGCGACACCATAATGTTACAAGTTTTAAATGTAACGATAAAGGAAGCAAAACCAGCAAAACCAAAATATAATTAACAAAAAACATATTTACATAAAATATTCACTTACAAAATACAGAATGTTTATATACTGCCAAAGTTTGTTCCAAAAGCTTTCCCACTAAAACAATCCAATGAGAACAGTACAAATCATCATAAATGAATTTGCATAAATAATTTGCATAAATGGTTAACATGTTTACATCTATTCTAATTTTAGCTGTTCTTCAAGTCCAAATCAATAATAAACATGCAATGTGACATGTAAACATTAAGATATAGGTAACAATAAGCACAAACTGGTTAAAAATCGGGGTTCCGTGGTAGAAAGGCCGCTAGTTTTTTTGAGTTTCATCAACATTTTACGTGTAACAATTAAAACAACACTTGCATCATTTTATCTAAATACTTTCTGTTTACTTTTATCTATATGTGCATTTTAAATTATGCATGTAAGAACATAATAATATAACCAATAGAAGTTGGAAGTTTTTAAAGTATGTATTATTCTGATTATAATTGTATTAATGAAGGAATGACAAGTAAACTAGTATCGTCTGAAAAAGTCAATTGAACAAAAAATCAGTAATACTCCTGATTTTATTGGCGAAGTTTTAGGTATATAATCAAACTTGTATCACAGTTTTTGCTCGTTAATGAAATATTTGATGAACCAAAAAATAAGCCATATTCTTGAATCAGACTAGAAGTTTAAACAAAACAGTTATCCTAAAATCCATCAAAACACAGTTTTTGGTCGATTTAGCGGATATTTAATTTTTTATTAACATAATAGTTTCATATGATAACTGTGTGTAATCATAGACCTACAACATTATATTATATATTCTAATACACCCGCACTATATAGCCTACTTTAAAATATCTCGTTATATTGAACGATATATCACTGTATTTTTTGCAACGTTAGGAGAATAAGCTTTGCGCATTGCGCATTCCGCATTGCAACGTATGCAACGTTAGAAGAGCAAGCGAAGCAATGCGAAAGATTTCAGATGTTTGCGTTATTTTCACATTTTAGGGGTATTAGAATAGAAATAGAACATCGTTTACGGTGAATTATCTATAATATATCACGGTTTGTCGTTCAATTGTAAATAATAATTTCACTCTCCCTTCGGGCTCGTGAAATTATTCTTAACAATTGAACTCCAAACCGTGATATATTAAACGATAATTCACAGTTAACGATGTTCTATTATCCCCGTGTGGTTGCCGGGGTAGAATACAACCACTGCAAACACACCGTCACATGCAGAGGGGTAGGACCCCCCCCCCCCCCCCCCCCCCCATTCATATTCATTTTGTCATTTTTTGTTCATGCTCATTAAAGTTCATGCTCATTAAAGGTCTTCATCATGACCCCTGCATTGTTTCAGGTGCCATCTCGCTCACATCACTAAGAGCAGTGGCAGAAAAACAATAACGTGGCTCCAGCGTAAATGGAGTTTCTACGATATAATTTGCAGCAACTCTGCAGTTCAGGGTGAGAAGGTTCTAGGCCCATTTTCCATATTTTATCTCGATGTACATGGAAGATGAGCCTGGCATGTTCATGCCTTTTAGGCGACATATAACCTTTTCATGTGTTGGTGCGCCTTAAAACCCCAATTCAATTCAATTCAATTCTATTTCTTAATTATAGTATTTATATCCATGGTGTAATTGATATTTTATACTAAACGTGTCTCGTAAAAACTTAAATACATGATCGTTTAAGGGTAACTTTAGATCAACAGACAGATCAAGCTTAAAGAGAATCATATTTAGATATTTAGTTGTCATTGTACAGCTGTGATACGACACTGCAGCTAGGAATGGTCGTAACAAAGGTTTATGATAATGGGAAAACTGCCTTTTAGAATCACTATTACAGATAAAACAGACTTAGTAGCGATCAAGATATTGTATTGCTAATGATATGTTGCTTTTTTAATCATTAAAATGAGCAACAATTAATGTCATTATTTTGAAAGAAATTACCATCATAACGAAAACAATTATATAAGCTATTTTGATTTCATTCTATTTCTATTACATGTATGTTTTGTACCATATACACTTTATATTTAAAGGGACACATGGCAATCTTTGACGTGTAAACTTATCGAGCATTGAAATTGGCGTCTCGATTTACTTATCGAGTACCATTTTGACTTTAAACCCGCTTGCATATGATAAAACAACATTGTGTGTTTCGTTTGAGTGTTATCTTATTCTATCATAGGTTTAACTATATTATTGGTACAATATAATCAACAGTTTATACTATGATAAAACATGTGTTTGCTTTAAACTATTCTTACAATTAATATTAATGATTGAACAAACACCAATTTTGTAGAAAAACTAACAGGACGCCGCGTGTTTTGTTTTTTAAGAAAAGCAAGATTGCCATGTGTCCCTTTAAACCAAACACTTTATATTAAAAAAAGAATAAGTTTGTCGAAAACGTATCGTTTTCCTTGGCTTTGTCCTCTTACCAATATAAGTTGTATTTGTTCACAATACCATGTATTATTTTAAACATAGTTCATTGCAATATTGCAATATTGCAAAGTCAGAGCGGAAATTATATCAAAGCTATGTATTAAAGCTTGATAAAAACGTTAAGTTTGCCGTGTGTCCCTTTAAAGTAGCAATCCGCCAACAACAGCCACATTTTACAACATATGTACGCTTTAACCAGCCAGGCGAAACACCAAAACTATACCAACTCATAATTCATTTAACGTATATTCAATCACTAGTATTTTAGAACACGTGAATAAATCTATACTTTTAATAGGCACATACACATTATTATATCACCGGAACACCTGGATAGGATTTTGATAAACGGTTTTGTAAATGTAATGTTGCCGTTATTTGCAGGGTTAATTTCTTTAGGTATTATACCAATAATTATTTCCTCCATAGACACCAATGTTAAAGTGTCACATATTAATGATTTGCTGCAGATTCAACTCAAGTATGGACAATGCAGCAGTGTAATGTTCATATAGAAAACTAATTTTCCACTTGAAAAATCACCAGAAAATGTGGGGTAACAAGACATGTAAGAAAGATCTTGTTTGTTTACTAAACAGGTCAAGGGTACAGCTTTTTTCATTGACTGACTGTTTTCATTGCTCACATAGTGTAAGCATAGAGTCGAAATTTCGAAAATGTTCATCAGTGATCCAGTAAAACTTATTACTACGCTTCTTATACATACAACCACAAAATCGAATAGGAATGGGCAGTTTTCCCCTACTTATAATGCCCGTGTACATAAAAAAATGAGGGATTACTTTTCATTATAGGAACTACATTCGAATACACCTCGGAGGCTTACATGTAATTAGTGGTGGTAAACCTTTAGAGAAACGGCATCGGACGAAAAAAGTATCACAGTCCAATTATACAACCATGGCTACTTAAACGAACCTCCTGTAATACTCGCCACGTCTACATAACTTGCCCATTTGCAAATTATAATTAATATTTAAATAGCTTAAAGCAAATGACTAATTATTGATTATATTTAACCAATAAAATAGTTAATTTTACAGTAGAATAACAAAGCAAACAATTAAATCTTTCATTTGTATTTCTTTTTATTTAAATATATGCAAGCAGTTTTAAAGTGTAAACGATACTGGATACATAATTCGAGGTGCTAATTTTAATGCTTGATAAATTCTTCAAGATTGCCGTGTGTCCCTTTAAAGCATACGAAGGGACGTCATTTAAACGTGTAGTATTTTTCCTGTATCCATTCATTGGAAACTATCTAAAACCAGTGTCCCAACAAATCTTGTGACAGACAGAACATCTCGAATAAAAGGAATTACAATGGAGATTAACGACGAATTAACGAATACAGACATTTCAAAATGAAATCGTCTGATGATTAGTATTTTCTCAAATAAATCGTAATCGTTATATAACTGTGAGACAACTTTTATATTTCGACTGTCTATGGCGACGATTTTGTAACAGTCTATAACATATTTACATACATTTATAATATGTGTGTTTGAGCAAGAGTGGATTAAGTATAAATCTGGAAAAGACAACAAACGGATTAAGAGTCTCAGTATTGGATTATGTCAATACTACAAAAATGTGTTACTTTGTCATTAAAATAAGTGTTTAGAACTTGGACGTTCTTTGCCTAATATTATAAAGTAACGTGCAGTATTACAGTAGGCGATTGATATTACCGAGCTAATCCAATCATGCCATGCCTGCCGGATGAGCAGATAAACATGCGGCAGTTATAAAAGGAGTGGTTTCTTTCCATGCACGTGCATATGGACTTCCATGATGTGTTTATAAACATATGTCCGTGCACATATAGCGGTATGTTGAGACACATATAAGGATATGTAAACCACAGTCTGGGATAAAAACGATGTCAGGTATGTTTTGTTTATACATTAAGTATAAATTATACCACTTCTCAATTGAAGTTGGGGCTATATAGGAATCACGCTGTCTATAACGTCACGTCGGTTCCTGTCTATAACGTCACGTCGGTTCCTGTCTATAACGTCACGTCGGTTCCTGTCCCTTAACATTTTATTACTTGCATTTCTCAAACAATTTCCAATGGATTGTTCCCAAACTTCATATACTCATAACAACTGATGACCTTATGTCCCCCACATCACACATTGATTGTCTAATTTCTTACAGAGTTATGGCCCTTTGTTTGCTTAGCATTTTCTACTCTAATATTGTATAATGTTCCGAAACATAATTTTTCCTCAAACAATTTCGAATAGTGTTCCCAAACTTCATGTACACATAACAACAGCTGATGACCTAGCGTATGTCCCTCTACCTCACAGATTGTTGATTGCCTAATTTATTACAGAATTATGCCCTTTGTTTGACTTAGAATATTCCACTATATGATGAACTTCATGTGGCTTTCACTTCCAAAATGTTTATGGATTGTTATTACACTTGACATACCGTTCACAACGGTTTTTGGTTCTGCAATTTTGTTTACATAATTATAGACTTTGTTTTACTTGGATTTGTTTCTCCTTAAAACACTAACTAGTATTTGAGACATTCATTATTCTTAGTATTGCCCATTCTCAAGAGGGAGTATGCATCACATTCAGTGATAGTTCTAGTTAATAAAAGTAAAATAAATATTATGTTTCTTTTGGTTAACTGTTGTGACTATGAATACATTTTTTATAACTTATTTAGTTCAGTCTCATCATAAAATAACTCATTATTTACAAACCTGTCATGCAAACATAAGCATCAGTATGTAACTATGTAAACACCATCATTCTATACAGAATTATGAGAGACGGGCTAACATATTTCTGACACATAATTGTTGTGACTGAATATATGCAGAATTGAACATTTTATAATTGATTTATTTCAGTCTCAGCATAATGTAACCTCAGTGCTTACAACTCTGGAATACAAACATAAGCATTAGTATTTAAATATGCAAACACCATCATTCTACGGTTTATGGCGAAACCTGTAATATGCCAATTTCAACTGATATTTGCACGAAAATGTTATCATTTTGGTCAAAGGTAGTGTCTCCAGAATGTAATAAACTCTCAACTTACATGTGTACATAGACTTATATTATACAAATATAGCAAAAGTACAAGAAGAAAATGAAATTTTAAATGGCATAAATGTATCAAAGAAAGCTTAATTGAATGTGGTTTTAGTGGCATCTGGTCCTCTCAAGACCAAGAACAAGCACGTGTTCCAAATAGTAAGGGAGTTTGCATCTACGCATCAAAAGCTCGGAGATCTATCTTTAAATGAACGGTTTAAAACAGTTGAAAATTCGAGTAGGTAGGAGAGAGAGAGAGAGAGGGAGAGAGAGAGAGAGAGAGAGAGAGAGAGAGAGAGGTATATGTATGAATTGAGTGAATAAACTATTTGTATTTACATTGTATTTGTATACAGATTTTACCAGACAGACAGACAGACTCATATTAGTATTTAGACCGTCAGTCTAAACATAATTGTTAGAGACGAGAAAATATATTACTGATTTAACATATCAATTAGGCAATACATCTAAATAATACCATAGAAAATCATATTTAGTATACATATATACATGACATAATAAAAATAAACGACAGCATTCACAATATCATTATAAGAGACTGTATATATTTTTTAATGTATCAAGGACAAAAGTGTGCCTTCAAGAAAAGGTATATACTAAGCACGTTAAATATAAGAAAACGACAGATTGTATACATATAATACAATGTAAACATGCGTTGCTAATCGAACAATATGTTTATAAAACATTTAACGCATTAACACATTGATTAAATGTGTACTGAAACAATGTAGAAAGAAAATGGTATACTAATGTATGTCTATCCGTTAACAACACACTTTCGGCCCCTATACATTTCGCCCTAGACGACGTCTCAATGACTCGTATATACTCGAATATTGAACTCACAACTTAAATACCCGCTTTTCTGTATCTTTTGTCTTTATATTTCTTCAGCCATAAGAGAACTTTCAACAGCACACCATTGTCCCTGTCGGCTACAAACAATACATACATATGCGGCATGCATGGTAATTAACGAAGGAACACATTATCTGGGAGACAATTGTCAGGGTTAAAATCAATGACACGTGTAGTACTAAATAACACATGTACATGATTCAGTTATAGTTCAAATACTGTCAGAAATAAATCATTTTGGCATAATAAACTATTTAAAATAGTTAAGGCGAGACCGGCGTTGGTTGTAACAGTGACATGTTAAAACAAGGGCGACAACTTTCACATTCGTGTGTATGTGTTTTCAGTTCTGATTTCAATTTTACCTTTACCATTGTAACGTTTCTGTCGGTTTAAAGATCTTACGAGATAGACAATAACGAATATCATGAATATGAAAACTACAGCAAAAAAAGAATTGTATATGCAACAAATTAAACATGGCTTAAACAGTGGAAACATATGCAATATATCCATGAACACTATTCCAACATGTCTTCAGTAGAATTTACTAGGTTTTTAAAAGGAATATATAGTATGTGAATGGTTTAAGACAATGATCTTTTTGGTGGAGTTGAGTGCATCATTTCCTAAGTTATTATTCTTTGTAGCATGATCGTTGAAATTTCCTTTGCATATGCACAGTTGTAAATCAGTTTTTAATTGAAAATAACACCTGTCAGAATGACTCTGTACTCTAACTACCAGTTATCAGAAGTTAGAGTATGACAGATGAAATAGGCATGGTACACAACGCCCATCTCGGATGTTGAAATCAACCAACTCGATGAGACCATACTCTATTACGTCACGTTTCATTTGACGTTTTGTTGGCCACTTCAGTATGTCAAGTATACATGCAGGCAAAGGCATAACTATGCATGAAAATGCACGACTGATTACGAAATATAAAATTCTATAATTTAAAACCCAAATTGACAATATGTCAAAATACATATATGTACATTTCCTAATACCTAGTTGGCTGTAACTTTATCTACCAAAAAAGGCATTAATTACCGAACATGTCACGACCATTTATTACTTGTTTTAATTAATAATTTAAAGCAGAAACGGGAGAGCAGCTTAACTATTCACTGATTTATTGCAATATTGGCATTTTTTCTTCAAAGGCTGGCCCTGTATGTATATTATAATTATAAACTTCTTTAATTACGTAATCCTATTGAATTACATGACGAACGAATACAATGGTGATTTTAATGACCTAATTATCGCTTTACAAACGTACACACATAATACACCATACCATTGGGCACACTTAACCTCAGCGGCGATACCAGCCAGATACCTTTGTCTTTTATTCCCAGTGTATGAACTTGTCATGATTAATTAATTGTTTAATTGTTACTCTACACATGACCCATACTAGTCCGTGTCTGGAATGATGCATGCGTTAAAGGGACATACGGCAATCATGTGTCTGTTTTACACATTATAACGCATAAAACAAAACAAACGTCTACAACCCTGCTTTCTTTGGTTTTTCATAGATCTTTGTCCCACTTTTCCCCAATATGTTATAATCTGATATTTGATTTTTGATGTTTAAATAGTTATAATAGCATAATATGCTAGTTTTGAGAATTAATGAAAACAAATCATTTAAATTGTACGATAACGTTTTTCTTTTCTTCCTTTCTTTGTTTTTTTATTCTATGTCCAGGATCCATGAATGTCGTAGGAGGAGGTGGGGGAGGGGGGGACGGACGGCCAGGATCCATGAATGTCGTAGGAGGAGGGGGAGGGGGAGGGGGTGGAACGGCCAGGATCCATGAATGTCGTAGGAGGAGGGGGAGGTGGTGGAACGGCCAGGATCCTGAATTGTGTAGGAGGAGGGGGAGGGGGTGGAATGGCCAGGATCCATGAATGTCGTAGGAGGAGGGGGGAGGGGGTGTGGAACGGCCAGGATCCATGAATGTCGTAGGAGGAAGGGGAAAAACATCATTTGATTTCAATGATTTTATTATTTGGTTGAAAAACAAATTATTATGTGAAAATACATATTGATAGCATATATCAAATCAGTTTTTGTTTTTCAGTAAACAAAAAAATAAAACATGCAATTATTTGTTTATATATACTTTAAAAGTATCTGACATTATACCTGACATTTAAACTTTTTGACAAATCCTTGTGTGGATGTCTAAACCCATGTGCGTGCATGTAGGAACTTATAATTACAATGATCCCAATAAAAATCAAAAGATGAACTACATAATTATATGCTTGCCGAATATTTAAGTACACTACTATATATCATTTGAATAAAATCAAATCGTTCTGAACAATATACATGGAACAAACAATAATATACAGTTTCACAAATTTGTTTCAAGTTTAGACACTTTTTGCAAAACTGCCACTGTCCAATGAAATGTGTCGTTCCGTTATAATAATTCTAACAGTGATTTTGATTGGATAAATGAGTCTACCAATACGTTAGTGCTTAGTATTTGCCTATCGTTGATGTTATTTTTTACTCGGGCAAGTTTACGATGTTTTTTTGTAAATGGCGGTTCAACCTTGCAGCGGAGGAAATGAAAAAACAACAACTATTTTTCCAAAAATAAAATTCTTCTGAAAATGGGATTTTTTGATAGAAGGGCTCGTAAAACATAGAATAAAAAAAGACCTAAAGTAAATTTACCTCTGACATCAAGGATAAGTAGTTGGAATATGCCATGAGATAAACATAAAACGTGCACACACACACAGACTTCCTTTTCCAAATTTTTAAATATAATAAAATGAGTATATGACCTCTATCGTGTTACATTTTTACTACAATAGCATCAAGTACTTGTGAAATTATTGGACTAAAAATATACTTTGTACTGGATTCAGATCACTGCAATACCATAAATGATTACTCGTGTAAACAAAGGTACTATGTAGGCGGGAGGTATACAGTACTGGTTCTACTCAGGATAAAATGGGCGGCCTTCCTCCACCACTAAAAATCGACCGTCATATATAGCCTAACATTTGCTGAAAACACTCAACCAACCAAGTAGGCCTACTTTGTTTCCTGTTACTGCTGCGCCTTCCATACTTCTGGCAGGTAACGGGAGGAATGTGTATGGTGTATTAGTAGTAGTGGATTTCAATAACATAATACGTATTTTGTTATGATAGATAGCAAATATTATTATATACCTACATTTGCAGTCCAATCGGCGTTTCGTATTTGTACCACGTGATTATACAATACGTAATGTTGTTATTGGACGTTGTACCGGCCCGAATTATTTTTTTCATATTGGACGATCCAAAACAAGATGGTGGATTTAAAAATAATACCGGTAGAAATTTCAACGATAAAAACCGAATATCGACAGAAAGTTCTGATTGAGTATCAGCTGAAATTGACTGCGATATTTGACTGTGATAATATGGTTGAAAGTAGTAAAGAAATGATTCTTTTATTTTTGTTAAAGGTCATTGTTGTTTAATTGTTTTATTTTCCCCTGTAAATTTAGGTATATAATAAACAAAAGTTATGTAACAATGTATTGTGCAAAACGGACTTTTATTGTCCTCGTACATGTTGTGGTGAAAGTCATATTGGCCGTCGGCGTCTCGTCCAATATGACTTACACCACAACATGTACGAGGACAATAAAAACCCGTATTGAAAAATACACTGTTAAATAACCTATTATTGTCTTTCAAATATTATGTCACTGTAACATGAGGTGTTGTTAGTGGTAATGTTATCTACCAGTTTACTACGTGTAAAACCCGAAAAGGAAATACAGCTTTCACAGAACGCAGTCAACTAAAAACACGACCTAAAACACGCATACAATTTAAACAACAGTTAAAAGCATAATAGAAACAAAGTTTGCGACACCATAATGTTACAAGTTTTAAATGTAACGATAAAGGAAGCAAAACCAGCAAAACCAAAATATAATTAACAAAAAACATATTTACATAAAATATTCACTTACAAAATACAGAATGTTTATATACTGCCAAAGTTTGTTCCAAAAGCTTTCCCACTAAAACAATCCAATGAGAACAGTACAAATCATCATAAATGAATTTGCATAAATAATTTGCATAAATGGTTAACATGTTTACATCTATTCTAATTTTAGCTGTTCTTCAAGTCCAAATCAATAATAAACATGCAATGTGACATGTAAACATTAAGATATAGGTAACAATAAGCACAAACTGGTTAAAAATCGGGGTTCCGTGGTAGAAAGGCCGCTAGTTTTTTTGAGTTTCATCAACATTTTACGTGTAACAATTAAAACAACACTTGCATCATTTTATCTAAATACTTTCTGTTTACTTTTATCTATATGTGCATTTTAAATTATGCATGTAAGAACATAATAATATAACCAATAGAAGTTGGAAGTTTTTAAAGTATGTATTATTCTGATTATAATTGTATTAATGAAGGAATGACAAGTAAACTAGTATCGTCTGAAAAAGTCAATTGAACAAAAAATCAGTAATACTCCTGATTTTATTGGCGAAGTTTTAGGTATATAATCAAACTTGTATCACAGTTTTTGCTCGTTAATGAAATATTTGATGAACCAAAAAATAAGCCATATTCTTGAATCAGACTAGAAGTTTAAACAAAACAGTTATCCTAAAATCCATCAAAACACAGTTTTTGGTCGATTTAGCGGATATTTAATTTTTTATTAACATAATAGTTTCATATGATAACTGTGTGTAATCATAGACCTACAACATTATATTATATATTCTAATACACCCGCACTATATAGCCTACTTTAAAATATCTCGTTATATTGAACGATATATCACTGTATTTTTTGCAACGTTAGGAGAATAAGCTTTGCGCATTGCGCATTCCGCATTGCAACGTATGCAACGTTAGAAGAGCAAGCGAAGCAATGCGAAAGATTTCAGATGTTTGCGTTATTTTCACATTTTAGGGGTATTAGAATAGAAATAGAACATCGTTTACGGTGAATTATCTATAATATATCACGGTTTGTCGTTCAATTGTAAATAATAATTTCACTCTCCCTTCGGGCTCGTGAAATTATTCTTAACAATTGAACTCCAAACCGTGATATATTAAACGATAATTCACAGTTAACGATGTTCTATTATCCCCGTGTGGTTGCCGGGGTAGAATACAACCACTGCAAACACACCGTCACATGCAGAGGGGTAGGACCCCCCCCCCCCCCCCCCCCCCCCCCCCCATTCATATTCATTTTGTCATTTTTTGTTCATGCTCATTAAAGTTCATGCTCATTAAAGGTCTTCATCATGACCCCTGCATTGTTTCAGGTGCCATCTCGCTCACATCACTAAGAGCAGTGGCAGAAAAACAATAACGTGGCTCCAGCGTAAATGGAGTTTCTACGATATAATTTGCAGCAACTCTGCAGTTCAGGGTGAGAAGGTTCTAGGCCCATTTTCCATATTTTATCTCGATGTACATGGAAGATGAGCCTGGCATGTTCATGCCTTTTAGGCGACATATAACCTTTTCATGTGTTGGTGCGCCTTAAAACCCCAATTCAATTCAATTCAATTCTATTTCTTAATTATAGTATTTATATCCATGGTGTAATTGATATTTTATACTAAACGTGTCTCGTAAAAACTTAAATACATGATCGTTTAAGGGTAACTTTAGATCAACAGACAGATCAAGCTTAAAGAGAATCATATTTAGATATTTAGTTGTCATTGTACAGCTGTGATACGACACTGCAGCTAGGAATGGTCGTAACAAAGGTTTATGATAATGGGAAAACTGCCTTTTAGAATCACTATTACAGATAAAACAGACTTAGTAGCGATCAAGATATTGTATTGCTAATGATATGTTGCTTTTTTAATCATTAAAATGAGCAACAATTAATGTCATTATTTTGAAAGAAATTACCATCATAACGAAAACAATTATATAAGCTATTTTGATTTCATTCTATTTCTATTACATGTATGTTTTGTACCATATACACTTTATATTTAAAGGGACACATGGCAATCTTTGACGTGTAAACTTATCGAGCATTGAAATTGGCGTCTCGATTTACTTATCGAGTACCATTTTGACTTTAAACCCGCTTGCATATGATAAAACAACATTGTGTGTTTCGTTTGAGTGTTATCTTATTCTATCATAGGTTTAACTATATTATTGGTACAATATAATCAACAGTTTATACTATGATAAAACATGTGTTTGCTTTAAACTATTCTTACAATTAATATTAATGATTGAACAAACGCCAATTTTGTAGAAAAACTAACAGGACGCCGCGTGTTTTGTTTTTTAAGAAAAGCAAGATTGCCATGTGTCCCTTTAAACCAAACACTTTATATTAAAAAAAGAATAAGTTTGTCGAAAACGTATCGTTTTCCTTGGCTTTGTCCTCTTACCAATATAAGTTGTATTTGTTCACAATACCATGTATTATTTTAAACATAGTTCATTGCAATATTGCAAAGTCAGAGCGGAAATTATATCAACAATTCGTAAAGGAAAATAACTCTAGCCAAAATCTAATTTATTAGTTTATACTTTTTGTTTCCAAAATAAAATTATAAACAATGTACAATGTATGGAATATTGTTGCGAATTACCCATTTTAATTTTAAAGACTGATATAAATTTACTTTAGGAGAAAACATTATTATACAATTTTAATGTGTTTTTTTGTAGACGTTTAGTTTGCTAAATGTCAAAAACAGACTTTTAGATCGACGTGTGTCCTTTTAATGGTAGAGTGGTTGTTGGCTATCCGAATACAAAAGAAAACCCATATAGGCCTAGTGTGATTCGGTTTCTTAGGAAATGTACATATACACTCAAATAAGCCGAATAATACCTTCGTTTTAATTATTGTTCATTAAGTAGTCCCGCCTTAATTCCATTAAACGATGGGAAATCTTATACTAGCAAGATTTTATAACGGATATATCGACAATAAAATATGTTTAACAACATTTTTTACTGAAAAAATGGGATAACCTGTTTAAAATTAGCTGTTAACTGTTTTAATTTTACAATATGCAAAGTTTTTTAAGCCGAAATTAAGGTTTTATTACATACCCCAGCTAACCCTGTTTCCCCTTCTTGGAGGCGTATGAAAATTAATACTCGGACCACGTAATATATGAACATATTTGGGGTTTTATAAACCTTAGACATGAAATGAAACGGGATGTACATTACAAACAGTCATTCAAATTAAGTGTACTTCGATTATAAAACAGTTTATAAGAGCCTTAAAGCAGCATATGCATTATTATGGATGATTTATACAATAAAACTAGCCTTTTTAGTTTCTAATTTTCCAGACCAAACTAATTCATTAACAAAAATTCAACCGGACTAATCATGGGGCCTAGTTTAGTGCAATGAAACAAAAACACCTTTTGATGTTTTTTTCGTATTTGCATTGACATTGTCACCCACAATCGTCCAGATCGCCTCCAGTCCCCTTAAGCATACGTTTACTCTTCCGAGGGCAATCGTGGTTGTTCTTCGCATTGTATTGATCCACATGTTTATAAAATCTGTTTTTAGTAATAGAGTTTACATGTAAATCACACGTATTCGACATCGTATTTAACGCAAAAGAATGTTTACGGAACCAAAGTTTACCCAAAAGAATGCAAGCATATAATACGTTTTTTGACAAAGCATGAAAAAATTCGCTCACATTTGCAATTACTTTACATTTTGTTTCTCTGTTATGTTATACACGAACAATGTACAAATAAGACATAAATAAACACTTGAAATATTAAACTTAAACGTCAAACCCGTTATGTAATATCACCGCACTCCTCCCGCATGTAATATCACCGCACTCCTCCCGCATGTAATATCACCGCACTCCTCCCGCATGTAATATCACCGCATATCACCGCACTCCTCCCGCATGTAATATCACCGCACTCCTCCCGCATGTAATACATTGTTTGCTTTAACTGTTTATTATATTTGGAGGAAACTTGGTAGGCCATTCATACAAATGTAAACAATGAAGAATATGTTAGCTTTACTCATTTCGGGCAGAGTTTGCATACATAAACATGGTGCGGGAGAGTGGGGAAGGGGAAATAGCGACAGGCTTGTTCATTGAGTTTGTTCGTCCATCCGTCCGTCTTTACGTACAGTCCGTCACATCTGATCCACCATGTATCAGTGTATTTTTTTTGAGATGTTTTCAGTGATTAAATACCATGCGAAGAGAAGTGCATTTCGATAAATTAAAATCGAAACATTTATAATTCTACCACTTTTTAGTTGTTCACAGAAGTGTCAAGTCATCACTATCGTCATATCACCAATGTACAGTAAGTTCATACAAATTCACACAAACAATTTCACAGCGCCGTGCATTCTGCTTTTTTGCATTTAAGGGCTGAGTCGCCAATACTTTCTGAATACACGATATTCAATCACAACTAAATGTTATTTAAACTAAGCCACTAGACTTCAATATTGATGACATCCGTGAGATTATAATATAAATATTACAAGCACCTCTTTTAAGAGAGACATATTCAAGTGAAACATCTACCATACTTTGTTTGCCATACTGTCAATATGCTTCGTCTAAAAATTCACTTCATGACGCGTTTTAAAGAAGATCTTTCCATTTTTTTGTATTCTCGTTTATACTATTTTTTTTGGTCAAATATCAAAACTCGTGTTTAAATGCAGTAATATGATATAATGTAATTGTTTGTATTTGTATTACACTTTCTTTAATATAAGCAAATGAATAGATGAATACATTTTTGGAATCTATTTGAATTTATAAAATCTATATTGCATAAATAAACATTATATACTTTCTGATTCTGTTCCTGAGAGCGTGTTCAAATATTGGCGGCGTGTTAAAGTACACATATACTCTAATATTCATAAAAACGACCTTGTCACCAACAATCATGACTGTTCAAAATACCGGCCGTGAAAAAAATGGAGAAAAGGAGTAGTATAGCTATTGCCGTCATAGTTTGTATGCTCCCCAAATAGAGAGCATATAGTTGCCGCTTGACCCGTCCGTCCGTCTGTTCGTCCGTCTGTCAGTCCGGATTTTGGCCGGATCAGAACTCAAAAACTACCTATGTAACTGCAATGTAACTTCACACAATGATAGTGTCATGACAGAAAGCACAAGAACCATAACTATATATTCATTCAAATTAGAGTTATTGCCCTTAGGTTACATTAATACGATATTTCGATACCCTTTGATTTTGTTGAGCGCTCTTTTTTTGTTTATTAACACTTATGAATTTGGTTTTTGCTCTTGAATATTTTTTTTTCTTTATTCATGCTAAAGTAAGTAAATAAGCGAGTAATTAAGAACTAATAAGAAAGTAAGTAATTAAGTAGGTATGTAGGTCGGTAGGTAGGTCGGTAGGTATGTAAGTATGTAAGTAGGTAGGGATAGGGTTGAGTGGGGGTGGGGTGGGGTGGGTGGGGTGTGGTGGGGAGGGTAGGGAGGTGAGTGAGGTGAGGACAAGGCAGGGCAGGGCAGTGCAGGGCTGGGCAGGGGGCAGGACAGGGCAGCGCAGGGCAGGGCAGGGCAGGGCAGGGCAGGGCAGGGCAGGGCAGGGCAGTGAGTGAGTGAGTGAGTGAGTGAGTGAGTGAGTGAGTGAGTGAGTGAGTGAGTGAGTGAGTGAGTGAGTGAGTGAGTGAGTGAGTGAGTGAGTGAGTGAGTGAGTGAGTGAGTGAGTGAGTGAGTGAGTGAGTGAGTGAGTGAGTGAGTGAGTGAGTGAGTGAGTGAGTGAGTGAGTGAGTGAGTGAGTGAGTGAGTGAGTGAGTGAGTGAGTGAGTGAGTGAGTGAGTGAGTGAGTGAGTGAGTGAGTGAGTGAGTGAGTGAGTGAGTGAGTGAGTGAGTGAGTGAGTGAGTGAGTGAGTGAGTGAGTGAGTGAGTGAGTGAGTGAGTGAGTGAGTGAGTGAGTGAGTGAGTGAGTGAGTGAGTGAGTGAGTGAGTGAGTGAGTGAGTGAGTATAGGGAAGTAGGTATTTTGTTTGTAAGTAAGTAAGTAAGTAAGCAAGCAACCAAGCAAACAAGCAAGCACGTTAGCAAGCAAATTGTTTATTATTTTGACGTGTATATACAGCATATACATGCATACAGTATAATTAATTATAACTTAAAATTGTTTCGCCCCAATTGGCCAATAAGTCGCCTACAAACAAGGTTAAAGTACAACTTCACATGACTGTATATTGTCATTCAGATAATGCTGTGACTGCGATTTTTGTCCGCAACTATTGACGCCATTTGTCCGCACGTGGCGCCTTTTTACCTCACAAATCGACGCAGGTAACCCAGCAATAAGGGGGTGGGGATGCGGTGGGGGCAGGGGGTGGGGGAATGACAAAAAGCAGCAATAAGTGTGTGGGGGTTGGGGGATGCGAGCAAAAAGCTCATTGAACACGCCTAATTGGAATAAGAAACTAAAAAACTTTATTTTTTGTTGAATGAGAATGGAAAACATGATATTAATTTCCTATAATCATCTTCCTATTGACTGTTTTATCATCCCCATTCCCCATTCCAACCCATTGACCTTATAGTTGTTAAAGGGTTGTAAAACATTTTTTATTTATAATTCATAACACGTACTTCTTTTGATAGTAATCAACACATCATTAGCCTGTCAATCATATACGTGTGGTCGATGTAGGCAATTAATTTGACAAATAATTTCTTTACAGTTTTTCTCCCCGAGATGTTTAATATTAATTATATCGTACAGGCTGTATTCTTATACTAGCCTGTGTAACGGGACGCTTTAATACACATTTGTGAAATATGCTACTTATAATTCAAAATCGATATTTTTTTTTCAAATTGATTAAAACGTTAATTTAAATATATATTTACATGTAATAGCTTATTTAATTACAAAAAAGGTGTTTATTTAGAAACAGTTCCCGTCATAATTCAAAGTATGCGTCGTAAACCTTGACAAACACCGCTGCGGGTTCGAATCCCATATTGGGAGCTCATCTTGTAAGTGATTCTTACGGATGGCGGGAGGTGTACAGCACTGATTCTACCCAGGAAAAGTGGTTGGTCGGCCTCCACCACAAAAAAATCGACCGTCATATATAATCTTGCATGTGTTTAAAATGACGTAAAACACCAAACAAACAAACAAAAACAAAAAATCGACCGTCATATATAGCCTAAAATGAGCTTCAACTTCAACTTCAGCTTCTTTATTTCACTTAGGTTCATATATATGAACAGCATAAAGAACATGTTACAAAATACATTTACACATTTTACTGGAAAATTACATTAAATACCAAACAAACAAACAAATAGTGTATTAACATGTAAAACATTGTATTCAATAAATACGTTTAACTCAACATAGCATAGACTATCTCGAGCCGCCCCAGAGAGAGGGAAATGATACATAAGTATCTGGAAACCGTGTACTACTCTTACTAAGAGGCTGAAGGAAAGTGTATTGCCCGAGAACACACCGACGAACCTAGATACGTCATCGACTACGGAATAAGGAATGTTGATCGGTTGTTAAAAAGG
This sequence comes from Cyrtodaria siliqua, assembly GCA_037043455.1. Taxonomy (NCBI): domain Eukaryota; kingdom Metazoa; phylum Mollusca; class Bivalvia; order Adapedonta; family Hiatellidae; genus Cyrtodaria; species Cyrtodaria siliqua. Next base: position 250,814 of record JAWPHD010002194.1, read on the forward strand.
CCCGTTTGGAAATTATGCTCTTTAATAAATTAACAAGAAACGCAAGACTGCGTAAGAAAATGCCTCGAACATGGGGTGAAAAACTAAAGACATAGTTCCATAGTAAATATGAGCTCGTGGGCTCTATTAGGCCTAAACACACAATTATCAAGGCGACAGGAGACATAATTAGTAAATTATATTACCAAATCAATCGCATTATACGGTATCCACTTAAAATGGGAAAATGCATTGCACCCCCTCTTACATGTATGAGAGAAAATAATAGATTTTTTTTTCACTTGTAAATGGTTTCCATAGATAAGCCTCCATTCCCAACCCCTTCACCACTCCCCCACCTTCCCCACCCCAAACAACCCCCTAATCCGGGATCTGCCACTCTGCCACTGACGTACATATACTATTGATAGGGTCTTGAACCAGTTCTCTGAAACAAATCATCTTAACACAGAAATAGCTATAAAAGACAACAGTATTGTACTGAAACATGTTATCACCTTTCATTTTACATATATAATCGTTCGTCGTGGTGCCATTATTCAGTTTATAGATTTTGTCATCATGCTTTAAATAATATATCTGTACATACAATAATATATCTGTACAATTGTTCACCTTCGGTCGAGAATGGTATGTTTATTTTTGTCATCTCTGGTGTCATTTGTGTTTATGGCGACAATTTTATATGCATAGTAAGTCAAATAAAAGTGTCTGGTCTGGTCCGTCTGGTATATTATGTTGTATGAACTATGAACTGTTCTGTTCTGTGATTTGTTCTTCTCTGTTTTGGGTGTTTCGTCTTCTCTTCTGCGTTCTGTTCTGTTTTGATCTATTTTCTTTCTGTTCTTCTGCATTGTTTATGGCGAATCGTAGTACATACAAATACAATTTACAATTTTAGTGTTTATTTCAGAAACTAACCCGCCAAATAACGGCAAAATTACACTGCAAAACCGTTTATCAAAACTCTATCCAGGCGTTCAAGTCATATACCGATGTACTCTTTTAAAAGTATATCTTTATTCAAGGGTTCTTAAATATCCGTGTTAAAGATGCACAGAATGTATTTTGAATTGTTAACTTTTAATTAGACGGTCTAGTTTAAGGTTTGGTCTGGTTGGTTAAAGCCTTATATTTTGTCTATAGTTTAGATTCAAAATAAGTAAGTTGTATATCTGCCTCGTCGGCAATGAGTTGTATATCAGCCTCGTCGGCAGATGGTTTAGAAAATATGTGCATCTGTTGTACAATGTGCATGTTCATGGTGGAATAGGGACTTTAAAGTGTCACATTTAAAATTACATATATACATACATCGCAGTACAATACATACATACATCGCAGTACAATATATACATACATCGCGGTACAATATATACATACGTCGCAGTACATATATATACATACATCGCGGTACAATATATACATACATCGCGGTACAATATATACATACATCGCAGTACAATACATACATACACATACAAACGTCGCAGTACAGTCTATACATACATCGCAGTACAATATATACATACATCGCAGTACAATATATGCATACATCGCAGTACAAATATATACATACATCGCAGTACAATATATACACATATCGCAGTACAATACATACATACATCGCAGTACAATATATACATACATCGCAGTACAATATATGCATACATCGCAGTACAAATATATACATACATCGCAGTACAATATATACATATATCGCAGTACAACACATACATACATCGCAGTACAACATATACATACATCGCAGTACAATATATGCATACATCGCAGTACAATATATGCATACATCGTAGTACAATATATACAAACTTTCATTTTAGAAATGATTATAAATAATTAAGTAGTAATTAAAAAGATACAATTAAGAAGACTAAATGAATAACAGTACAACTTTTTCATCACATTTCACTACAACAGCAGTCATTCAGAAGATTATTGATATAATCTGTATCACAGGTCACACGAACAAAAGGTACCCTTGGTGTTAAAGGTACACACGACAATTTTGAAGTTTCTATCAAGCATTAACATTAGTGTCTCGATTTATTAATCTAATACCAGTTTGACTTTAAACCTGCTTGTATATAATGAAATAAAATTTGGAGTTTTCATTTTCTCTTTTTCTTCTGCCGTAAGTTTAAATACATTATAGGTGCAATATGATCAACAGTAAGTAATATGCAAGAAATTTGACTTATACTTTTCTTATAATTAATATTTACGATTTATAATTAATATTAATGACTGAAAACAATATTATGTAGAAAAAACTAACGGGATGCCATGAAATTAAAAAAAATCAAGATTGCCGTATGCCCCTTTAATAGAAGATCCGTGTTTCATCGGTCTTTTAAAACACTATTAAAGAGAAATGAAATGAATACATTTACAATACATTTACAATACATTTACAATACATTTACAATACATTTACAATACATTTACAAACATTTACAATACATTTACAATACAAAGAGAGAAAAACTGTAATACAATCAGATATGTCGTGGAATAATTAACATTTATTTCATATATGTCTTGCTTAAAAAGAAAAAGAAAAAAATAAGCAATTATACATTTTATTATTGTAAAAACGGTTTATATAGTTGACGATATAATATATTAACTCGAGATTATAATATATAATCCGTTTTACACCAAGAAAATGTAGTTTAGGTCCAGTTGCTAACGTGGAAGCTCGATTTGCTGTTTACATGCATTTCAGGAGGTAACACTTTTTTTTCTTTTTCTGTTTGCTTTTTCAAAGATTGTTTTCCTTCTATTTTCATATTCCTCAGCGCCTTCCAGCGACTCTGAATCAGCAGGATTAAAAGCTCTGATCACGTGTTCCGTTCTCGGCGCAGCGGTTGTGGTGGCGATTGTCATATCAAAACTCGCGAGTAAGTGTTACGACAGATCAGCTGCAGCAGACGACGGAAGTGACATCAGTGAGAGCATGCGGAATCTTATGCGCGCGCGTCTTTCAGCGTTACAATTTAGAAGAAAAGAAATCGAGAAAGCACAAAATAAAAAAACACTGAGTGTATTTCAAAGATGGATAGAAAAGGTGAGAAACAAACAACAGGTACGAGAAATGGCTTTGAAATCAAAAAGACCGATTGGAGATGTTGAAAAGGTAGACACAGTTGAAAAAGTGGTAATAACTGTTGAAGAAACAGATCCTGAAAAGTTGAATGAGAATGGTAGACCAAAAACTGCAAGGTCTCCTTTCTTTGCTGGTGCTGAAGTGGTCGTTAGTGCTCAAAAACCGCCAATCCGTCCAGTGTTGTCAACACGAATGGGTAGTACTGTATCGGATAAAACTATTTCACCCGTGCAGCACGGGCGACCGGTGTCGAGTAAAGCGCATGCGTTGCCTCGACAAGTGACTGTTACTACTGTCGATGAAAAGAATTCACCAAAAGCTCAACCGAAATTAGTTCATTTTAACGACGAAACAAAAAAGGATGGGGAAAAGGAAAATATACATTTTGCAGAGGGAAAAACGTGATTAATATAATAACCTTTGTACTATTTATTTAATGGAGATTCCTGAGAGACAGAAAGGTGATACTGTCCTACTGGGAGTTGTTCCCTACTCAATAAGATTTCAGTGACTTTCTCTCTCCAAAAATGATGAATTCTAAACACATATTCTCAAGTCAAAAATGTTTTTCCGCCAAAATTAAAGGCTTTGATTACAGACGATAAGTTTCACCGCCACTTCGTGAAATGTAATATATAATATAATCACCGTTTATCATCAAATGTTATTTCCATATATATATAGTATATGTTCATCGTTATTGTATGACCATGTGATAATATAATTATGTTTTGTTGATTCGATTATGAGATGACCGTCTTCATTTTGATAATGCATTCTATATTTTGATATATTTAAAACATATAAGTAAGGTTTCAAAACATAGTTATCTACTATCAATATCAATGTGTAGAAATTTGCTCTGTTTAAATATTTCAAACGGGAGTGCATATTTTGAACACTGTTTATCATGTAATCTTTGCCTTACCTTATACAGAATTCTAATACACCCGCACTATATAGCCTAGTTTAAAATATCTCGTTATATTGGACGATATATCACTGTAATGTTTGCAACGTTAGGAGAATAAGCATTGCGCATTGCACATTGCACATTGTAACGTATGCAACGTTAGGAGAGCAAGCAAAGCAATGCGAACGATTTCAGATGTATGCGTTATTTTCACATTTTAGGGGTATTAGAATAGAAATAGAACATCGTTTACGGTGAATTATCTATAATATATCACGGTTTGTCGTTCAATTGTAAACAATAATTTCACTCGCATTTCGGGCTCGTGAAATTATTGTTTACAATTGATCTCCAAACCGTGATATATTAAACGATAATTCACAGTAAACGATGTTCTATTTCTTAAATAAATCCTTGTTCCCGGTTAAAAAGCCATGCATCATAAAAAAACGAAGTGAAGCTAATACTTGTTTTAATAAAGTTACTCAGTTATTCTTGTTTGTGTGTAATGCAGCATCACAATCATCAAATTATAAACAGGTTTTACACATTTATTTTCATGACATCCAATGACCTTTATCTAATAGTTTAAAATATTGAAATAATACCTTTGGTTAATTAGATTAGTCCTTCCAAGTTCCCCATAAATAAAATCTTTCTATGTAGACCTTTTAACACTTTTTTAAATACACTTTTTAAAACTAGAGAATTCACTCCTTTAATAATCAAAGCCGTAGAAAATCCCCAAACCTCAATCCATAGTTCAGTATCGGAATTTCAAGTTTATCAAACAAATCTAATTTGTGCTTAAAGGGAATGTAGCGCCACAGCCAAACAAGCTTTATTATTGAGAGTTCTGAAAAACTTGGAAAAAGGTGAAAGTATTATCAAAATCGGATGATAAACAAAAAAGATATGATTGACCATTTAAAGTTTGTTCTAAAACGAATATGGGAGCCGCCATTTTTAGAACTATGACGTCATAGTTCCAAATTACCATATATGGAATGATCAAAATCATTTAAAGCAAAGAAAGTCGCTGCAAATGAATGCAAATTCCTTTACTGGTAATATAAAGCATTATTGTCATTAAGTATACATATTTTTCATAAAGTAGCTGTCATTTTTTCCTATTAATCAGTAATTTTTCATATTTATAAATATTCCATATATGGTCATTAGAACTGTGATATCATAGCTCTCAAAATGGCGGCTTCCATATCCGTTTCAACAGAACCTTCAAATAATCATAACTTCTTTATTTATCTGTGGCGCTACATTCCCATTAATAGAGATATTTGTAAATTTATACAGACATTTATTCATTTTAAAATTAGCCATTTGTGCTTGGCCTGCTAATGTGATCTGTGTTTCATTAAAGGATCTTTTATTAAATGACCCACCTTGACGAAAGACAAATCCAAGGTGACACAATGCCATAACAATTTCAATTTCATTTTCATCATTCACACATCTTAAGTTCCTAGGCAATGAACCCGCTTGACGAAAAACCATGACCTTTATTTTTGTTGCATTTACTTTTAATTTCCAACGTATACAGTAATCACTTAAAATATTAAAAAACTTTCTGTAATCTAGTTGCAGTTTCAGAAAAAACAACTATGTCATCGGCATATAGTGATATAAAAAGTTTCATTGTATTAATGTCGACTCCCTCAAAACCATGAAATACACACTCTTCTTTTAGATTATTTAAAACATTGAGATAAGAATGGAGACAAATATTCATTATAGACTATTCGAATTTCGAACCCATGACTTTCAGATTGACAATTACCATGCTTTCACACTGGGCTAATACTGTCAATTCATCAACAGCGTGATATTTATCGATATACTGTTACCATTGTAAACATTTTCATTTTGCGTGTGTGCATACGTACCCCAAAGACCTTCGAAAAAAATCTCCAGAAAATATAGATTACACTTTCCAACATAGGAATAGTGTAAGCTGAAAATATATAGTGTATGTTTTGTTGAAATAACATTGAGAACTAAGACAACAGTAGGTATACATGGAATGTTTCACAGGACCATAGCCCTAAAATTCAAAATGGCGAACAGAAATCCAAGACTGTGACCTGACACCACTATTGATACGGGGTGTTTCTGACTGAGTGGTACACAATCGAACGAAACTCAACTTACTTTGGACATTTGTTATGTATTTATGGTATAACATTAATATTATGTAGGCATGCACTTTAGAGCTATGCTATTTTAGAAAGTGCTTGTAAGCACAAACGTTATACTGTAACCATAATTATTATGGGTAACGTAAAGGTAGTGTGCATTTTGAATGTGTCAGCGCCGGAGAGATATGCCAGTATAAACTTTATTCTACCACAATATGATTCTGAGCAAAAATAATAGTTTATTAACTAAATTTAGGTACACGCCTACTAGCCTTATATATACCTATATTCTCTTAAATACATTCCACCACTAATCCTTTATTTATTATTAGTATTATTATTATTTCTATTCAGTCATTACCCCTCAGTGGATGGGGTCCAGCATTCTTGTTCTCTTTTACACCACATCAAGCTGGATGTTTTTTCAGCTACCCTACTCAACCTCTGAACTGCAGCTCTTTTTTCCTTTCCGACGGCGCCCAAGGCATTAAGCATTTCACACACTGATTGTGCAGGGGAAGCCTCTATATACAGTAGACTTCCACTGGGAAGAGCCATGCATTCCAGCCTCGTTCTTTACAGGTCTCCAATAGCTCTGTATACTTGACCTTCTTGCTCTCATAGGCTCTCAGGCATCTCGCCTCCCATGGCACAGTAAGCTCCACCATTTCTGAGGCATCTCGCCTCCCCTGACAAAGTAAGCTCCACCATTTCTCAGGCATCTCGCCTCCCATGGCACAGTAAGCTCCACCATTTCTCAGGCATCTCGACTCCCATGGCACAGTAAGCTCCACCATTTCTCAGGCATCTCGCCTCCCATGGCACAGCAAGCTCCACCATTTCTCAGGCATCTCGCCTCCCATGGCACAGTAAGCTCCACCATTTCAAGTTATTTGGTCTTTTTTTGGACTTGGGGTACCACAACACAATGTCCGGTCTGAGATTGGTCTGGACAATGTCGGAAAATACTAGTTTATTGCAAAATCTGCCTTTATCTCCCAGCTGTCTGCTTTGTGCAGGATCCCACTTTTCCGAGTTACTGACTGTGTATTCTGCCCTTCCTTCACAAATGATATGAAAGTAGAGTCAGACTTTCACTTGGTCCTCTTTTCCTTCCGTTCTCTTTATAGTGGATCTGCCAACTCCATGAGGACGTTGTCGTGCCACCATCTGTAGCTGCCTTGTGTAAGCCCAATTTGACTGGAAGATAGGATGTGTTTCAGGGTTCCTGGTGTACATGCATGGTCATCAATAAGCTTCCATCGACAAATATTGGTTGGTGATGGTAGTATGTCGTACACTGAGCGCAACAAGAACTGTATTCGCAGGGCTATTACTTCCAAATCTCACTCCAAGTGAGTTTTCTCTCTGTTAGAGTCCATCTAGTCCATGCACCATGCACACCCATCTCAACTGCTTTTGCTTGGCGTGCTTCTTCCTCAGCAGCCGTGACCTCATCCTGGATCAGCTTCCTTTGTTCCGTTGCATTGGCTTCCTTGCAGCGCTTCTTTGTTGTACTGCCCAATCCCTGCCTCCCTTCGCATGTTGTACTGCCCAATCCCTGCCTCCCTTCGCATGTTGTACTGCCCAATCCCTGCCTCCCTTCGCATGTTGTACTGCCCAATCCCTGCCTCCCTTCTTTATTGTACTGCCCAATCCCTGCCTCCCTTCTTTATTGTACTGCCAAATCCCTGCCTCCCTTCTTTATTGTACTGCCCAATCCCTGCCTCCCTTCTTTATTGTACTGCCCGATCCCTGCCTCCCTTCGCATGTTGTACTGCCCAGTCCCTGCCTCCCCTCGCATGTTGTACTGCCCAATCCCTGCCTCCCTTCGCATGTTGTACTGCCCAATCCCTGCCTCCCTTCGCATGTTGTTCCCACAATGTCTTTGTGGCGTAGACTGCTCTCTGCCTGTTATACTGACTGGCTTGCTGACCACTTTCTGCTTGTTCTAGTTTCAATTCCAGCTTTACGAACCATCTCATCCTATGGAAGCTCTTAAAGTTACAACCAGTCTTGTCTTGGTTGCTTTAAACTCTTCAACAATAGATGATAGAGATAGTTGCAGCTTTGCAGTCTTTCCGTAAAGCCCGATACCGATAAAACTTATTATTATTATTATTTCTTTTTATTGTTTTCTCTTTTTTTTGTTCAATTTGAATCAAAAAATTAATGGTGATCCGTTTATTTACTCCGTAATACGTTTTTGAGGGGCTACTAATCTTAACTGTTTTAGAACAGATAACATCTAGGTCAGTGCCCTACTTTATTAACGGTAAATTCATGCGTTATAACTGAACAGAACAGAGGAGTAAATGATTCAAACAGAAAAAAACATGAAGTGAACTGTTGTTAAGACGTACACACACACACACACACACACACATAAATATATAAAGTCAAACATAAAATTGAGGTAAAGAAAAGACTTTTCCGTCTATCCTCATCCTTTTCATAGGAGTAACAACTACATATTTATTAAATGGATGAACGACTGACCATATTAACATTAATAGCAAACCCTTCACTTCAACTGATAACATGAATAATACATGTGAATCTCCCAAAAGATCTAAACCAATCTCACTATATTCACTTGTAGCATGGTCGCAGAATTGTCATTGTATTTGCACAGTTTTGCACTTTACTTTCATTTAATTGAAAGAAAAGTCCGCCAGAATGACTGGTGTACTCTGGGTAGAGTATGGCAGATAGATGAAATGGACATGCTGCAAAAACAAATAGAGGATGGTCTCATCTCGTTGGGTAACTTGGGTAAACACCCATAACAGCTACATAGCCATTATACTGAATATTTAAGGGAGATAACTTCTTTTATATTACACAACCAATCCACTATTGTCCCGTTACCCTTGATAATTAACACTGACGTTACCTTCAATATAATTGCATGTGGACAAGCAATGCTGATAATTTAAACATCAAACTCACAGTATCTGATAATGTACTAGGCTACACAAATATATAGAGGATATTTGTTGTTTTGGAGTATAACATATTTTATTTCATCGACAAGTGAGAAAACTTTATATATTCACGAATGCGAAGTATGAGTGAAAATATAAAAGTTTTCTCACTTCGAGATGAAATAAAATAGTTATTCACGACAAACAACAAATTTTCTTTTTATTTTATGATTTTACAAACAAGTATTTAAGCAATTTCAGTAAATAAACCGTTTTACACACCTGCCTACGCGCCCTGTATCTTTCCTAGTCACAGAAAGAAAGTACGGTAATTAAATAAACAGTGGATTTAACTGTATAACAGTAGGAAAATAATATCTTGTGAGCCGTGTTACTGTGCATGCATTTGTGTTGGTTGTACATTAAAAAAGTAGTCCCGGCAGCTACTGTGGAAATAAAACTCATTATTATATAACCTATAAATAGACGCGTTTTCATTGGCTAAAAAGTAATTTTTTAGAAAAAATATCTAGCGATATTGACCTGTTTTTTTCTGATATTGACCAGTTTTATAAATAGTAACATAATTACATACATTAACATATGATAAATTGAGGGTTATATAATAAAACAGTTATGGACTTTTCAGCTGTTATACATGATGTTGATATGTACCAAAAAATCATTATTGACCTCGGCTATCGCCTCGGTCAATAATGATTTTTTTGGTGCATATCACATCATGTATAACAGCTGAAAAGTCCATAATTGTATAATATTCCACAGTGTGGAATAACACTTTTATTTCACTGATAAAATACAGTATTTCATTGCTTATCATAAAATAAAATATTATATCTAATCGTAGGCCTTCTAGACTATTCAGCATGTAAACGGTATTTCTAGGACTGTTCGACCCGGTGTCAAGCCATGCGTCTATAATTAGTCGTAGTATTCCAGTGTGACAGCACTATAACGTTGAGCATAACGCTCACTGTTACAAGTACACACTGTCGTGATATGACTGAAATATTGTAAAAAAAAGCGAAGTTAATCTTCATACATACCTAACTTTCAATAATAGTATTTCGAAGGTATGAGTTAGATATAGCATGTCATCCCATTGCAGTTATGATATCTATCACATCTCACTTTTAACAGAACACCTTCTATGCCGTCCGCGCAAACCCAACCTAGATGCATGTGTAGTAAACATGTATCCGATAACATGATAACAGATGCATCCGATAACAAGATAACAGATGTATCCGATAACATGATAGCAGTATCTCTCAGGATAAAACCTCGTATTCGGTCTTCGACTATCAAAAGTATAATGTTGCAATGATCAATGAAACCAATACAAACGGAAAACATCCATATCCTAAAATGTCTTCAAGTCCACACAGTATAAGTAACTGCAATAGTTTTACTGTGACAAGCTAAAAACATCCAACGTTCGCTAACATGTCTCAAACTCCATCCTTCTCATAGAAGTAACAACGGCGGCACAATCGTGCAATTTATATGTTTATTAAATTTGTATTAGCAATTGGATGACCGACTGAATAGGAACAACTTAATAGTTCAGTAACCTAGCTATATGAATTCAAACCTCGATTATTAAATATATACAACTCGTGATCAATTCCAAAGATTCGGACTCTTTTAACATACAATACAGTTAAATGTTAATACCTTATGGGTTGGCCCGACACCGGCTTCATATAACGTAAATAAGTGTGTAAACACCGGTGCATCCCAAAACAAAAATCCACATAAAACACGTTTTACCACAAGTTCTAGTTACCACTACAGCTTTTTTAATTGACCTTTACGCGATTAAAAACCATGTTCTAGGGGTGCACCTGTAACACTACCATACCCTTTAATAAGTAATAATAATAGTTTAATAAGTATATCGCAGTTAATAGTAATTTACCTAACTACATCCTTAGACTACATCAAACATCTAGACTACATCTAACAACCTCTCATATATCTGCACGCACGTGCAAGCCTCCCATTGGTTGTTTACACAGTTATTCAATAGGTCGTAATAAAGTATCCCCGCCTGCGATATATACCTGAGTAAGCTACTACAATACTGCTATTAAAGAGAGCTATCACAAATTGTAGAATATTAGGTTGTGGAGATTTGATGAGTAACATCTGATAGAATTAATATGACCACTATACGATCAGACAGTAAAATGGGGTAGTTTTAAAGATTATTAAAACGTGCATTTAAAAGTCTGGACTTGTTAATTATTAATGCCCTGGTGACATAGTGTTACACACCGAACCCCACTCTTACCCTATTGTCATCCCAATAATACGGAACAGTGTGAATAAAGAAATCCCCGCCAGGTTATAATCTTTAATATAAAAACAAAAGCCTAGAAAGCCACAAAACAAGTACTGAATGACCTGACAGAAGCCAGAACAACAAGAGAACAAACCGTTAAGGGTACGACAAGTCAAGATTTAAGACAAACAGCAAACGCTACCGTCCTTTCAGAATTTAGGTGGATGTCATCAAAGGATCCACAATCTGTCCGGTCATCACACAATCAAAGAGAAAAGCATGGTGGCGAACTGTGAACAGGTCGACCATTAAACATGCAGTGCGTTGCAAAATGATAGGGTCATCTTTTAATAAACCTTTAAACACGTTTTATAAAGATTGTATGAAAGTGATTTTGACGAAGGATCTTACAAAAAAAAGTAGATATAACAATCAAGAACAAGAAAAATAGCATCAAGAACGACAGTCAGCCATAAACACGCACAGAAACAAACATCTATAAAGATAAATAAAAGGCAATATATGACATCGCAAACAAAAAAGGGTTGGCAATAGGGCTACCGCCTTGGAACGGTCAGTGGCAAACATGCCGCTGGGGATTTAAACCAGGTTCTGGGGTGCACCAAAACTCACTCTTACCTTATTGTCATCCCAATAAACGGGACAGTGTAAATAAAGATATCCCCGCCAGGTTATAATCCCTAACAAACAAAGCAGCCTTAATAGCCAATATAAGTAAAACACATACATGATCATGTATATATAATGTAAAACAACCCTAGAAAGCCATAAAGTACTCAATGACTTGACAGAAGCCAGAGCAACAATAGAACAAACCGTTAAGGGTACGATAAGACAAGATTTAAGACAAGCATCAAACGTTACCGTCCTTTGAGGATTTAGGTAGAAGTCAACATCAAGTCCACAATCTGTCCGGTCCGGCGATCTGTAAATGGATCAACCACTAAACATGCTGTGCGTTGCAAAATGATAAGGTCATGACCTCTTTTGATGAACGTTTGAACAAGTTTAATAAATATTGTTTGAACGTGATTATGACAAGGATATTACAAAGTTTGTAAATCACATCACCATATAAGTCAGGTTGTTATAGTCCTTTACGCAAAGTTTGTAATTGCCATTACCTTAGAAGTTAGATTGTGATATTCCTTATCGCAGAAGAGTTCTTAAATTACTTTTATATTTTTCTGTTAGATCGGGGTTACGATAATACAGTTTATTTAGGATAAATAATATCAACCATAGTAGAAAAGAAAGGATTGTCAATTTTCAAGATATCATCCAGATACCGAGAGGTGTCATTAAAGACTCCAATTACACCTGCCTGAGTCTAGTATCTAGTATCTGGTAAAAGAGTCAACGTGAAATCTCTTTCATAGCAGTACAAGAACAAGTCCGCGACAAGAGGTGCACAGTCTGTATTATTGGTGTTATGAATATTGAGTTCTGTGTGTGAACGGTAGCAAGCATATTTCATAACCGTTCATGAACAGTCTCAATCAAACCAAGACTGCAATATTTCGTATTTATCGTGTTCGGTCGTTTCCAAACGTCCACTCTCATACTCTTTTAGTACCCATAGGGATACCAATAATCTGTCTATAAACGGTAGTTCCATACCTTATGAAAATATTATCTAATAGGCAAATGAGTGCTTCACAATCGTCTTGGCAAGTCCACATTATTAGGTATTGGGTTTGTTACTGACCCCCTACATAAATATGTGGGGTCAGTAAGATTTATATGGGGCGAGGCAATAGCCGAGTCCCCCTATTATTGGATTGACACCACATATTTCTGTAGGGGATCAGTAACAAACCCAATAATAGATTTATTGCATCGAGCACCATTTTTAAGGCAAACACCGATATTTAACCATTTTAATGGAGCGTCAGCGTCATTAAGACGTTCGCGCAATTTGACGTCATGACGCTGACGACCGGTACAGTTTAAAAACATTATTAATTTACTTATTATGTTTGTTACTAACGCCCTAAAGAACTATTTTCAAATGATTTAAACTTTGAATCGGAATTGTAGTCCATATTGTTTTAGTGACCCCTAATGAAAACTACTGACCCACTATAGAATAATAGAGGGTCACCATGTGACCGCTCTTATCCAATGAAATTTCTAGGATTTTGTGCGAGGTGCAATAAAGTGTAATTGTCTAAATTGCCGTTAGTAAAAAATGCTTTATTATAGTTACAGGCCAAAAAACATAGATATTTTCTGTAACAAATGTGTTTTGAATAAGAGCAATACGTTTGTCTTTGATAAGGTGATGCGGTAAGGTTGTATGCAGTGTTGAAAATTCATAAGTAGATGAAACTTGACGTTTATTGCAGATTTTATCAAGAACGTCTCCTGAATTCCAGAGTTGTCATAAGCTTTAGCACAATATTGTTTAACGTGATCTTTAACGGCAGTAAAACAAGAAGTTAAACCTTTGGAGATGTTTGTAATAGTACAGGCATTAGAATAAGAAATAAAGCCTTTGTAAGGCTGTTTATGTAATTTAGGAATCCAGTAAATAGTTGGAAGTTTGTTTTGCTTTTCGTCTACGCCAGCCTTGGAAGTGGTGCACCGAGTGATATGTATAAATTGATTAAGGTTATATAGAAGACATTTGCTAGAGAAGGGGCTACTTTTATTGCTTGTAATAATGTCATTCTTGACGATCGTCACTAATGATAAGTATAACATGTGGACTGGGACGTACCTCGTGCTACACTATACGGGCTTTATTATCTACCAGTTTATTCGTTTTGCTGGGTCATGTGACAATGTTAAGGAGTTCAATGATCGAAATGAAGTTAAAACAAGTAAACTTCTTCAGCAATATTTTTGTTATCTAAGTAGATCTTTCTCAAAGGTCTGTCGCGTCAACACAAACCTAAAAACATATTTTCTAAAACTGTAATGACCATTTTCCCCCACTTACTTCCGTTACTACAAACAGATACACGATTCAGGGTCAATTAGCCTCCTTGTAACACATTTTCTGCTCGCTCAGCAACATTCATGATACATGGGAATGCCGTATCAAACTGTATCAAACTGTTATTCATCCAAAATCAATCAGTAATTTGAATGACACATTAACACTTACATTCATAGCGGATTTATATATTTGCTGGTGTTATATACTCAGTACATTAAAAACGTATCATTTGGCATCTTATGAATTTCTAGAGATGGAATTGAAGTCCTCGAGCAAAATATGTCTTAACTGAAAAAAGTAGAGCAACTCTTACGCACATGTTTATCGACAGATGTTAACCTTTGAGACAAAGAGACTTGTGTACTTACATAACATACACCCTTCATTTAAACAAAAAACAACAGCGGACAAAAATTAATCGAAAATCAAAAAGGTTGCGTTTTTAAATGTACTGAGTATAAAAATAGTATTTGCAAACACATTTATCCCAAACTAGCCGTAGTAGCGGGTGCCTCTACTGCTCAAAAGAGTACAATACAAATTGAACAACGGCATGGCAACACCTTGTTTTAATTATATAAAACTTAATATAACATCACAGACCTTAGCAAGTTATAGTTTGTACACTATGTAGTGCCCTTTATAATGATTTTGAAAGTCTCTGATTTAGTGCATGCTGTGTTTGTTGTTGTTGCCGTTGTTGTTGCTGCTGCTGTTGTTGTTTTTGTTGCTGTAGCTGATATTGCTGTTTTTCTTGCTTTTTTTCTTACTGTTGTTGCTGTTATCGCTGTTACTGTTGTCCCTGATGTAACTACACTTGTTGCTGGTGTTCATGTTGTTGTTGTTTCTGCTGGTGTTGTTTTTGTTGCTGCTATTGTTGTTGCTGTTGTTCTTGTTGTCGTTGTTGATGTTGTTGCTGTTGTTGGTGCTGCTGCTGATGTTGTTTTTATTGTTTTTGCTTATGTTGTTGTTGTTGTTGTTGATGATGATGTTGTTGTTTCTGTTGTTGTTGCTGCTTCTGTTGCTGTTGTCGTTGTTTCAGTTGGTTTGTTGTCGTTGTTGTTGCTACTATTGTTGTTGTTGTCGTTGTTGCTATTAGATAAGTTCACTGTGTTACATAATGTAATTATCGTATACATATCGTTTCGTATAACGTGGTCATAACGAAACTCCACATAGAAACTTGTCGGCTGTCAATCAAGCGTCATATTGCAACTGTCGCCAGTCTTTATTCGAAACTCCTTGACGTTCCAAACATGTTCTGATTAAATTACTTTTTACAAATTATTCGAAAGTCCGTGAACAGATAATGCCACAGTCACGAAACTATTTTACTTTTTAAATGCATGAAACAGAATTCCACACGACGTACAAACTGGTTCCAGACAACATGAAACACATTGTCCCCACATTTTCTTTAAGCAACCACATTCTATACTCAATAGCTTAAAGCAAGGTGTGAAGCACCAGATGTGCATAAATGAGATATAAGCGAATTCGCACCCCCATTCAGCCGCTATGAAGATACCGCAGAGTGTAGTTAAGATGACATAGCAGAGTTTCTTCCAGCAGTTGAAGCACGTGTAGGACAGCTTCCATACACAGTCGATACTGTGTGTTCCTTCGGGCTCAGCTAACACATCTTCAAACCTGCACTGTAGACAAAGACACAACAATGTTATATGCATGAAATAGTAGGAACCTCTTTTTAATGCATTCTTTTATTTTGTTTTAACTTGCCATGGAAATAATAAGCGGTTATTTAAACGGGTTTGTGAAACCATACCTGAATATTTTTCATCAAATAGTGTCGTTGATAAAGAAAATAACTGGATGAATGAATAAATACAGTCCAGTCACATATATGAAATGTATCTAGCAGTAACTAGGAGTCTATTTTTAATTTTATTTGTTGGAATATTTCCCTGCTGGAAATCTGTGTACAACGAATTTATCACCATTTCCGAGCGGTATTAATATATATTAATTGCAATTATAGTAAACAAAAGTTATTTCCCTTAGATTGTATTTACAGTGTAAACTGTTTTGCGATTGGGCGTACGGGAGTTCTTCGATTTGCGGAAAGACTGACGAAACATGAGCTTATATCGAATCAACAAAGCATTCCGATATACTTCTTAAACGGTATGACTGATTAATATTTAATTTGAATTTTCAAAACAGAAATCTTTGAATAGACGAATATGTGTCATCTGTTTTCGCGGATGATCAAATATCAAAAATAAATAGATCTCTAACAATAAATAAAACAAAACAAGAAAAAAAAACACAGCAGGATGTGCACACTAACAAAACAGAATGCAATAGAATTTATAGAAAAATAATACTGAATCGGGGATTTATTTAGCTGTCGGCCATATTGATTTCCGTATTCCGGTCGCCGGAGGGTAATATGATCTGGTAGCTCATAACCAATCAAAAGCGGAAGATTTTAAAGAAATGGTGATCAAGTATAATGTGCAGTGCTATAACCATTGAGGTAATACTGATGCATGCTTATGATAATGTGTTAATGTTTCTAAAATATCATTTTATGATGCTATGGAAACAATAATCGGTTCTTCAAAAATAGTTTGTTTACTTAAAGGGAATGTAGCGCCACAGCCAAACAAGATTTATTATTGAGAGTTTTGAAAAACTTGGAAAAGGGTCAACGAATTATCAAAATCGGATGATAAACAAAAAAAGATATGACCATTTAAAGGTTGTTCTAAAACGAATATGGGAGCCGCAATTTTTTGAACTATGACGTCATAGTTCCATATTACCATATATGGAATATTGATAAATATAATTTAAAACGAAAAAAACCCACTGCAAATGAATGAATTATTTTATTGGTCATATAAATCATTACTGCCATTAAGTATTGCATATTTTTCATACAGTTGCTGTCATTTTCCCCCTATAAATCAGTAAATTTTCATATTTATAAATATTCCATATATGATCTTTTAGAAACGTGATGTCATAGCTCTCAAAATGGCCGCTTCCATGTCCGTTTCAACAAAAAAGTCAAATGATCATATCTTCTTTGTTTATCATCCGATTTTGATAATTGTTTTCAGAACTCTCATTAATAAAGAGGGTGTGGCTGTGTCGCTACATTTCCGTTAACTATAAATGTATATTTTTCATAGAATATAATTATAGAGTTTACTAATGATAAAATCGTTCTCGCCCCCCCCCCCCCCCCCCCCCCCCCCCCAACCAACCCACCGCTGCCCTCCCTCCCCCCACTCCCCCACCGCTGCGGGTCCGAATCCTTGGGGAGTTCGAATTGTCCAGTGAGAAAGAGTTGATTTTTACGGCTGGCGGGATATATAAAGGACTGGTTCTTCCCAAGAAAAATGGGGTGGTACCTCTACCACAAAATAAATCGACCGAAACATGTGCTACAAATGACGTAAAACACCATTCAAATAAACTAATTATATATATAACAACTGGATGAACGAATTAAAGCAATGTATAGCTCCGATTGCTTTGTTTAACTTACTTCTAGATGCGGGTTGATGCTATTAGGATCCCTGTTTAACAAGTCGAGTTCGGTTGCCATAGTGTACAACTTGTATTTTCTTCTCTAACTGTATTCTATCTGTCCCAGTATGTATCCGAGATTTCCTAAAATGTTTCCGATACTTCCACAACGAGTCTTGACACCAACTGAGGAGAACTTTTTAAGTTGATATATATATCAACATTAACCGCAACATTGTTTTCTTTGCGGTGTCAAGGAAACATTGTACACCATTAAAGACAGGCTTGAAGTTATTACATTTACTTTGTTTTAGGCGATTTTAAAATAAATATTGACATCTTTATATAGGTTTGAAATTTGCTCGTAACTGAACATATTGGGACAACTGTTTCTTGATTTTTCGTGCACATGATACCATGGAGGCGACCATTTGCGGTGTTTGCTGTTTAAAAGGACACATGTCAATCTTGAAGTTTTATCGAGAATTGAAAAGTGTCATCTAGATTTATTAATCCTTTATCAATTTGACTTCATCAGCTTGCATATAATTAAACACAAAGATGAGTTTTCATGGTTTTCGTCTTATTCTACCGTAGGTTTAAATATGTTATTGGTGCAATATAATCAACAGTTAATAATATGCAAAAACAAAATCATAAAAAAAGATAAAATATAAATGAAAAAACAACAACAACAAATAAATAAAAAATAAATGCTTTATACTATTCTTATAATTAATACCTGATTAACAAATGCGAGCTATGTAGAAAAACTAACTGGACTCCGTGAGTTTTAAAAACTCAAGATTGCCGCGTGTCTCTTTAAGATTCATATATAGCTAATATAGCTTTCGTACGGAGCAATATTGACAGGATATCATTCAGATCAACAGTCAATACACTAGACAAGGCGAAATTAAGATGAAACTGTCAAAATGATAGATGGTCGATATAGGATACACACGTTTTACACGAAATTAACAAACAAAGGTGTGCGCCGATTTGAGACAAGTGTTTGCAGAACCATATTTGT